>JXCR01075229.1:85163-115288 GCA_002079205.1 Phalaenopsis hybrid cultivar | reverse complement strand
GTTTGGTTTCCTGTATTTCAAATTTACATGTTTATGTAGACTCTTTTCTTTTGATGATCAATTTTTATTTTTACTGATAGCTGCATGGTGGCAACAACATGGAATTAGTTGCTTGGAGCTGCAGCGAATTGCTGTTCGCATATTAAGCCAGACATGTTCGTCCTTTTGCTGTGAACACAAGTGGAGTGTCTTTGATAATGTTCACGGTTCGAGGCAAAATCAAACGGTACAAAAAAGATTGGATGATTTTGCATATGTGCACTATAATTTGAGACTCAGGGAGAGGAGGATGAAGTCATCAAGTGATGACTATATTTATCTTGATAATTTTTTGTTAGAAAGCTTGTTGGCAGATTGGGTTATTGGAACTGAGAAAACAGCCACGCAGGAAAATGAGGTAAATTTTTTTATCATTTGCCTACATGTATATTGTTTGTCATGTTTAGACAAACTTTGGTGCTTGCATTATGCATATTTGTTACTGATATTCTAGAGGTATCATGGACTCGGAATTCAGCATATATATACTGATCAATTCTTATGCATTTATATATCCAACACTTGAACTTAAATATTTACATACATGCCCAACTTACTCATGCATGAAAAAGGTGTCTTTTACTTTCTAAAAGTTAAAATGATGGTAATTTTGATGTGATATGAAAGTTATTGGTGGTATAAATTGAAAAAAAGTAAAATTTTGGTCTTAGATATACGATGATTTGTGATGAGGTCATTTGCATGGTAATGAACCAGGAAATTCCTTGTGATGAGAGGGCGCAACGAGGGAGTCATCAACATGAGGTGAATGATGATGAATATTTTGATGTAGAGGTAGGGAAAGTTCATGGCAATGTGTTTGGGCATATTGCACACACTTCACTTCATCCTTCAACCGCAGGAGCTGTAAATGATGTGGATGATGCTGATCTAGACTTTCTTGATGAAGATTATAGTGATTAGCTTATGTTGTCATGTAAATAAAATAAATTACTCAAATAACCCTTGTAAATTTCATTTGATGCTGAGGGTGCTGTGTAACTTGTAAATATCTGAAACTGGAGCACTAGTTATTTGTTGTTGAAGATAGGCTCAGTTATAATTTTTTTGTAGATGATATCCTTTTAACTATTGGTATTGCTCTTGTGATTTCCTTCCATGTTAGTCCAATTTTGATTTTTTAAGTCTCTGCTAACAACATTTGATGAATTTTTCATGGCTCAGCATTCATCCTGCTTTTAAGCTTGTGTTGTTTATTAATAGTGCTCAATACGGGCAAATGAATAAATTTGACAATTTCACTTTTTAATTCGCTTAAAGTGGGTTGTTTATTGGGAGCGTATTTTTTTGTCTGGACTCCTGACGTAGCTCTACGTGCGGCGAAAATTATTCTCGAGTTATTTTCAGGTTATTTATGGGTTATTTTCAATAATCTCGAAATAACCCAGTAATAACTCAAAAATAAATATCGCTGGTTATTTCTAGGTTACTTTCAATTTTATTTTGAAATTATTAAAAATAACTCAGAAATATTCTGAAAATAACTCAAGAATAACCTCCGTCGCACATAGAGCTTCGTCAGGAGTCCGCACAAAAAAAAAAATTAGATGTTTTACATAAAAAAAAATGTTTTTGAATATATCTGAAATTTTATTTATTATAGTAGTTGTCAAAATTTTGAATTTATTTAAAATAAATAAATATCCTATAAATTAATTCATTTAATACAAGACTCAAAATAAATTTAATAGTTTGAGATTCAATATGACTCGGTACTATAAAATTTGTGCAGCTTCTACCACGTAGATTTTACAGACTGAAGATCGAACGTGAGCTTTCATGGACTCGAATGAGAAAAACTTTACCGGCAAAAGCTATGTAATCATGAGTTGTATGCAATCAAATGTTCCTCAATTCAGAATCCCAAGCTCTCAGAAAAATCCTGACCGTCCATTTATCGGTTCTCATGAGAGAATCTGAAGAAATTAGCAGTCTTACCATTTTTTTTTCTGATTTTCCACTGAATCATCTCAACATTTTAATCGTTTTCCAAACAGAACTAATAGAAATCACACACCACAATCCACTCAGGATTAGAAATTAAATGGCAGTCAAATACTACTATAATGCAAACACAAAAAAAAGCGTCAAGGGAAACTATAAAGTAAAGATCAAATAAATTAAGAGTTCCTAATAATAATACCTTCAATTAAATTAATAAGAACTTACAAATTACAACACATCTCGTTCCAAATAATTTTCAAACCACTACAACATATATATATTACTGCATGACACTAAAATCACTAACAAACAAATTGCATGACAGGTTCAGGAAAAACCAAGAGGAGAAATCACAAACAAAATCATTAAGATTCAACAGCTGGTCCACCTGACCTCGCGTTTAGTAGAGGCTGCAGCGCTTTCACAACAATGCTCATGTTTGGCCGGAAATCGGCTTCATACTGTACACACAAGGCAGCTACAGCAGCAAACTGGGAAAAAAATCATACTACACATTATTAAAAACAATTTAAATTGTGTTGAGATAATATAGACATTTAGCATTCTAGCAAGCATCAAATATATCTCATGATTGACATACGCCAGTAAAAAATTTGTGAAATGTTTAACTATTGCACGATAATTCTATGATAGAAACCATTTTTTGGGTTCTATACAATTGAGAATGTTTAGGTTTCCTTCGAAACAGCGGGGAAGTTCTGTTCGTTTGGACCGAACACCGAAGCCTCCAAAAAATTTCACTTGTCGAACAGAGGGAGACGAACGTCTCCAGAAATTCTCGCAGCTCTTGTTCTCCGGCAACGAACACAACTTTTAAAAGAAATTTGCTGAACGTCGCCGTTGTTTCAAATGAAACCTTAGGCACTGATTGGTATTACAGCAATAATTGCAGTTTCATTCATTTTTATTGAATATTTAGGGATAAATCACATATGATTAATCAGCTTAAACTACAGCTTCCAACAAAAAATAAATTTTGAATACCTACATTCGCGTTCTACCAAAATATCTAATAAAATTTGTCGATCTTCCACATTACACAAGGATAATAGCAGCACATAAAAATTACCTTGGCGACAGACTTGGGAGGATAGTCTGTTCCTAATCTCGTATCAACACACTGCTTAACCTTATCTTCACTCAGCCTTGGTGCCGCCTGAACATTAGAACATCAACTAAGCAAAGAAAAAACAAACATCTTTCCTTGAAGATTTAAGAGAACCGGTGCGGAGAAAAGACTTCCTTACCCATGTGACGAGACTTTGTTGGCCCCGTGGTAATGTATGATCGACGGGTTTGCGGCCGGTCAATAGTTCTAAAAGAACAACTCCAAAGCTATAAACATCACTCTTGGCACTAAGCTGCCCAGTCATTGCATACCTGTGCATGCCATCACATATTAGAACAGGAATGAGGAAAGTATCAAATTAGTCCCCGAATACTTAGTATGTCAATTTAGTCATTGCATACCTGGCAGTCATTGGACTATTTTAATTGAGGCTAAAATAATCTTAACTATTTCAACCCATATTAAAAGAGTTTGGGGACTAAATTGACTCGGGGACTAAATTGACCCCTTCAAAGGATTTGGGGACCACTTTGACACTTTTCTTGAACATGAATTATTTCAGCTGAGAAGCTAAAATAACCATTTAAGAAAAACACAGCCAGAAAGCCATTCAGCAAATTAAAACAGTTCTGTCACAGAATTTAGATTAACTTACTCAGGGGCATGATATCCAAAGGTTCCGAGTACCCTGGTCGAGTGAAGACGAGCTGCCATGTCCGGGGATTGATTGGAAAGATCGAAATCAGCAATTTTTGCCACGTCTTCGTCAAAAAGTAGTATATTGCTAGACTTGATATCTCGATGAATAATACGGGGTTGTGCTTTCTCGTGGAGGTATTCCAGTCCCCTTGCTGCTCCTACAGCAATTTTAACTCTTTGAGTCCAAGAGAGAACTGGGCCTGGTTGCGCACCTTTGAGTCCCTTGCGCCCTGTATAAGCAAAAGCCATCAGTCAGATTGTCTCTGCAGTTCAGTAAATCCTATCTACAGTAAAACACATTACTAGCTTAAGGAAGAACTCTAACATAATCCTGCAATTGAAGCAATATAAAGGCCACAAAGAAGTGACAAAGAAAACAAGCACGGAGACGGCATGGGTTAGCATTAAGGTTGAGGCTAACAACCTCTACTCTACTATTCTGATCATGTAGAAAGATTTAAGGAATAATTTTACTTTTGGGATAAGATTCACAATCAAAATAAGAGCAAAAAAAAAAACAAATGTACCAACTCTCAAATCTAGATAAAATTAGTAGTATTTAATGTGAAAAAAAGACAATTCTTTTATTTCAAATAACGATATAATAATCACCAATATCTTAAATATCATAAGAAATATAATTCACAAACAATACTTTTTTTTAAACAATAACGAATCTGGAATGTTCCAAACTTGACAAACTTCAATCATGCACTCACACACACACACACCGGCCACAAAATAAAAATAAAGAACAAGGATAGAAATCACCAGAGGCAAAATCTAAACTCACATTGGTATAAGAAAACCTACGAAGCCCTTTAAAAACGCACACAAAATAGCATAAAACTTTTTGAAAAACTAATTTTTATATTTTACTAAACAAGTTCATTTAATTTTACATACCCCAATGATACTAATGCTAACCCAAAATAGGCTTAGATACCGTAATTTTTAAAATCCATAAAGATTCAATCAAATATAATAGGTTTCAATACTTCATAAATGAACTTTCGTACGTTTCTAATGTTCACCGGTAAAACAACTCCTTGCGCTCACCAAAATAATGATAAAAAAATGGTTGGAAATTACTATGGTGCAATAGTTTAGTGAATAAAAAACAGAAGATGTATAACGCAAAGTTCTAACAGTCTCACAAATAAAAGATAGCAAAACATTATGTCCCGATAAATTAGTGGTTGTAGAAGGAAAGCATTGTTGATTGTAGATGGAATCATTGATTGAAAGAATTTTGAGAGCTGCTAAAATAATTTGTTAGAGGAAAATTCTAAATTAATCACATGGCTCGGAAAAAATTTGGTGCTTTGAATAGTGGTTATGTGAGTTTGGGCAAGACAATTGTGATAAAGTTATATCGACACCTTAAGGGCAAATTTGTCTTTTATTAGTCTACAGACAATTTAGTCTTTTGTCATTTATAATTGTTTAGTAAAATATGACTAATATGTTTTGGGTTATGTAAGAGATTTTTGTTGTGAGTCTTTGGTTTAGGGTTTGGGTAAGATTTCCTACCTCTGAAATTATAAAAATTAGGGAGATAACCTATCTCTCAAATTGTAAGTGCTTATCTTTATATTATGTCTGATGTTCTTGTAATAAAATATATTATTGGCCCTAATTTCTGTGTGGAAAAGTGATTCAGCTCCTATCAAATATATTATGGTTTAGTATAAATATATATATATATTTAGGGTTAGGATTAGGGTTATACATGAGATTATTATTGCGAGTCTTAAGTTTAGGGTTAGGAACATATTTTCTATCTCTCAAATTGTAGGAATTGAGATAGATCGCCCACCTCTCAAATTGCAGGTGCTTATGTTTGTATTATGTTTGATGTTAAATACATTATTTGCCATAATTTCTGTGTGATTGATTTGGTTCCTATCAGATTCCTGTAAGTTAATCCATGAATCAAAATGTATAAGTTCTATCAGATTCCTATATGTTAATCCATGAATCAAAATGTATAAGCCAACGATCTCATGACACGAAAAACTATAACATCTAACATTATTTATTATGGTTTAGTATAAATAGTGTTAATATGTTTAGGGTTAACGTTATGCATAAGATTATTGTCTTAGGTTTAAGGTTTGGGAGAGATTTCCCATCTCAAGATTGCAGAAATTGGGAGAGATTGCATGCCTCTCAAATTGTAGGTGCTTATCTTTATATTATGTTTGACTTTTTCACAATAAAATATATTATTAGCCCTAATTTCTGTGTATAAAATTGATCCAGTTCCTATCAGATTACTACGACTTAATCCATGAATCAAGATGTATAAGCCAACCATCCCATGGCACAAAAAAAATATAACATCCAACGTCATGGGTGGTCAAAATCCCTACATACAAGATAACTTACCGAACATGAGCACCAAATTTGTTGAATAAGGTAAATGTAAATCCATAAGAAGATGAAAAGAGAGAAAAAAAACAACTTTAGCGGTAAGTTTGTGATATAGAGTGAAAAAAGATGGATTCAAGAAAATAAAACAGTTGGATCCTCTTAAAATTTATATTTCATAAGCATTTAATATGTTTTATAAAATCTTATATCACCCTCATCTTATCTTGCAGCTAAATTCTTAAAGATCCCTAGGATTTAGACTTACCAATAAATTATCACTTAATTTGAATTCAAAAAAGCCTTCTATTCAAATCAACAATAGACTCATAATTATCATAACCAATAAGAAGTCTTTATTTTTTGTTAATCTATTCATCCAAATTAGACAAATAAGACAAATCATGCAAATGATATAAAAAAAATAATGAAAATACTAGAATGCTGACATGCATCATGCGGGATACTGTTAATTATTTATAACCTAGTCGATAAGATGATGTTAAAAATGTTGAAAACATACAAACCACACAAATAAAAAATGAGTATTTGAAAAATTAATTCCCAAGAGCCCTAAATAGTATATGCTGTAATTTATAAATTCACAAATTCAAACAATCCTATTAATTTCATTTTGTTTGAAGACAACAAACGTAGGAGAGAATCCTCACTTAATTCTTATCATTCAAACATAAGATTAAATATATAGGTAAAATAATCTCCTAATTTACAATCTTACCAAATATATCTAGCCTAAATATGGAAAGAAAATAATTCTGAAATAAACATAAATAGGAAGAGAATAAAAATTAATCAAGGAGTTTCCAAAAACTGTCTCCAATCAAATCATCCATTACTCCGTTGGTCAGCCTAGGCCACCAAGAAAAAGAGGCCGATCCTCCTAGATCTACACATTCCCCATCAAGTAGGCTCGTAGATTTATAGAGACCAAGCTTGGCATTAAATTCTGAGAAGTTGCTTAAAGAAAGAGCTTTAGTGAAGCCATCAGCAACTTATTTTAGTAGGTTGGAATATAACTTAGTTGTATAATTCCACCATTAACCTTGTAGAGATAATGAGTACCTATCAATTTAAATATGTTTTGTCCTATCATGATGCAAGGGGTTCCTAGCAATACATATAGTTACTTGAATGTCACAAAATATGGTCTAATATTGGAGTTAACCCAAACCACATAAGAAAAATAAATATTATTACTAGAAACAAATTAGCAATAACAAGATCATAAAGAAAAGAAAATATGACTAAAAACACTCAACATAGACACGTAACTAGGGCTAGATTCAAAGGAGGTGGAAGGCTGCGGTGGGTTGTTGTTTAGGGGGGGCGGGTGTGCTTTTTGGCGTGGCTGGCAACAAAGAACGGCATGTTGGGAGGCACGACAACAAGGAAAACACGTGGAGGGGCATTTGGTGGCACTGGAATAATAGATAGGAGGGGGAGACAACAAGTGGGGAGGTTGAGATGAAGGCTGGAGATGTCTGGAACACTCAACATAGACACGTAACTAGGGCTAGATTCAAAGGAGGTGGAAGGCTGCGGTGGGTTGTCGTTTGGGGGGGACGGGTGTGCTTTTTGGCGTGGCTGGCAACAAAGAACGGCATGTTGGAAGGCACGACAACAAGGAAAATAGGTGGAGGGGCAGTTGGTGGCACTAGAATAATAGATAGGAGGGGCAGACAACAAGTGGGGAGGTTGAGATGAAGGCTGGAGATGTCTGGAATGATAGATAAACACCATTTTAGGGCAAGTTACTATTGGAGCACCGACAGAAATCTAAAATCAATACTAACCTAAACATAGGAAAATGACGTAAAAATATTACTAAGTTAGCTAAGGGTGGGCCCTCTCGGTTAGGAGGCAAATCCCCCTCGAGGAAGAATTAAGGCCCCTCCTTCCTTAGTGTGAAACGGTTCAAGCAACTGGTTCGACCGCTATCACTGTCGTGTCCCTCATGGGAGACACACCCACACCAAGACATATTAAGAGGTACGCCCCAATTCCCTCAACAATTTCTAAATCTAGATCCATTCATAGATTCCTAAGGCAAGTGTCTTAAGCTCTGATTTTTGCACTGCTTCTAGAGACAATAGCTTGCTTCTTACTTCTTCATGTGACCAGATTTCCCATATAATAGCAAAAACCTGTGGTGGAACTTCTGTCAGTGATTCCCAACCCAACCTGCATCAATGTAAACTTCTACCTCTTTGTATCTGGTCCTCTCAAATATTAGTCCATAACCAGAAGTTTTCTTGAGAAACCTCATGATCATTTGGGTTATTCATACATTGGCTCACAATATTGACCAAATATGCAATATCTAGCCTAATATGTTATAAGTAGATGAGTTTTTCTACCAATAGTTGATATATTACCTTATCCACAGATATATTTTATTCTATCTTATTAGCCTTCTTGTTGGGATCCATTGGAATATCAACAGGTTTGCATCCACCCAACTGTCGCCTTTAGCAAATTTAGAATGATTTATTTCCTCTATGACATAATAATGCTCTTCTTAGACCTTGCTAACTCCATACCTTGGAATATCCATGATTCCTCGGTCATTGATTTCATACTCAGTGACAAACACTTTTTGATTTTAAGAAATTCCCTTTCATCAACACCAGTAACAATCATACCATTACATGTAATAAAAAACTTTTACAAGAAAGAAATTTCTCTTGGTTTCAATTTGTAAGTGCAAATTGAATGTGTGATAACTAAGTGTGATAACAGTGCAACAAACTAATTCTACAGAAACCCATATCCTTGAACCAATGTTAAGACAATTTTCCTTTTGATTTGAACTGATAGCAATGAGTCAAAAATCTATTATAAAGAAAAGAAATGCAATATGTTCGCAGAATGTATATGTTTCCATTTTTTGCTAAAATTCCATTATTTTAATAGTTTCATTATCAGGAGGGCTTGTTTAATCTAACCGGTTATTCGTTTAGGAGTAGTTTGGTTGGATTTTTTAAAAATATATGCATTGAGAAGATACAAAATAAATGGAATGCATGCATTTTAGAAATGCATGGGCTGTTTGGTTAGATGCAAATCAAAGGCATTTAAATATTTTTTGGTATCTAATTTGATAAATTTAAAATGTATTAAAACACGATGGATGACCGCGTCCAAGGACAACAGCTAAGGCAATTGGTTGCAGTTGCAGTATGTGGTGGCGGAGGAAGGCGGGGACAAGCTGCGACAACAATTGTGGGACTGGAAATGAGCGGTGGCAGCGACAACGGCACCAACTGGCAAAGAGCAGCGTGGCACTAATAGCAATGTATTGTGGTGATGAGAGGCGGCATGCAATGTTGAGCAAGGACAGGCGCAACTAAGGAGGCAATTAGCATTGCAAGTGAAGAACGTGAGGTTGCGCACTAAGTTTTTCATCTGTTTGAAATTCATCAGATTGGACAAATTTCCATTTTTCCATTCATAAATCATACTACGCATCAGATTAATTGTGTTGAATACGCACTAAACCTATGTTGCCATGCATCATAGATCAAATTAAAAAAAAAAGATGATGATAAAAACCTTCTGTATGAACTAGTTCTACTTTGTGAATGTTCCAATCCATCAATTCAAGCTCTGAACTCAAACAAAGATTTATTTTAGTATTAAGGAAAGCTGAGTTCAAGTAAGCCATACAATGCACAAGCATGAAAATTCACACAACCATAAAACCCCAGTTTAATCATACAATGCTTCCAAATAATCAAACACAAATATAAACATTCTATATCTCCTAAATATCAAGATGCAAAATGATAAGATAATAGCAAGTAAAATTCACAATACATGACCGCATGACCAACACTTACCATGAAGAATATCATGAAGAGATCCCATTGTTGCAAACTCATATGCAAGAACACGGAGACCACCATCAACATAATAGCCAAGCAGCTCAACAACATTTTCATTCTTTAACCTTGACACCATTGATACCTGAGGAAACAACTTTTGAGGGACGCGTAAATAAAAATTAATAAAATAGCGCACATATTATTGAGAATCACCTGGGCCAGAAATTCTTGATCGGGCTGTTTACTAGAATCTAATTTCTTTAAGGCTGCAGCTTTACCATTTTTTAAGAGACCATAATACACTCTACCGTACGAACCCTCTCCAATCAAAGCATTGTTCCCAAAATTATCAGTTACTTCTTTTATTTCTTCTACAGGAATAATAGGCACTTCAATAGGTTGCACTTTCACAGTTTGAACACCCTTCGGGGCAGGATCAGATGCTCGATTAGATCCATCATAGCCTGCATAATGACCACACACTATCTTATTATCAACATCATCATTAGCCTTAACCCACTTGCATGATTTATGCATATTTTAAAAAACATAAAATTAAAACAGGCAGAAAACAGGACTAGAAGGGCCCTGGTTGAGTCGTTGTTGCAAATCACCACTTTGATTTACCATAATGCCCCTTATGCTTCCGAACTAGAGACATAAATGAATATAAATTACAAAGCAGTATTCAACAATATAAAGTTGAAGTTTTAATCGTACAGTTAATTTAAGATGGAAACCTTTCTTTCACTGAACAAGGCAACACTTACTAGCCATTCTTATGAACTGAAAATAAACATATTTTCCCTCTCCACGTATAAACCATCCTCAGAGCAAACCAATCCACAAACAAGAACAGATATAAACATGAATAGCACACAAAGTCATACAGAAATGCAAAATTAAATAAATAAATCAAAATAAAAAAACTGGGCGAAATCATAGTATTTAAGTCGGAGAGCCTTGGCAAAACTACGCACAACCAAGGAATAATCCTTGCCACTGTTGGCAGCCAGGATATCCTCAACTATTCTGTCTTACTAAGTAGATTATTAAAGTAATACAACTTCTGTCAGCTAAAAGAATGTTCCAAGTGCAGTAAACAGCTGTTCCACTTCAACAATAAAACCAATTTCATCATATACATGTCACTAAGTAGCAATTGCCTTCCCATTATGATGAAAGATCTTATTATTCATGGAGAAACCAAAGATTATCTTGCATCAAATAAACAATAATTCAACAAAAAAAGATAATAAATTAGTCGAAGAATACCTGCAGCCTGGTTTGCAGGAAAAGCACCACCCTTATCAGGTGCACTGTAAATATCTTGTTCTCCGCAGCAAGCAAAGCACGACATGCTTCTTTATTTTAGTGCTGTCCTTTAGGAGAAATACCTTGAATCTTTATTTAAAAAAAAAGGATGGAATCAATAAAAAATACAAAAACATCTGCCAGCAATACCAGGAAGAGAAAAAAATCATGTTCCTGGGAGATTCTATGATAACAAAACTAAGTTTACAATTCATAAACTAAAACGGGAGATGGGGAAAAGTATTCATTCATATACACAAATCTGATGATTGAATCATATACTTCAGAGAACAATAAGCGTGTAACATATTAATATAGTGGTAATTTTACTGTTTTTTTAATCACAATAGGATCAGCACAATCAAAATCAACCGCCATCAATAAAAAGAACAAAATATAAAATGTCCTCATTAAAACTAACAGAAGAAAGTAAAAGTACCCAAAAAAAGAATTAAATAAGAAAATCATATATCTATCTCAAATATCAAATCAAAACCCTTCAGACAAAAGAAAGCGTAAACTCACATGAAAGCATGAAGAATATATGATAGTTGAACATGTGAATCATATGCAAAAATACATCAGAATAAAACAGAATTAAAGGAAGAATAACTGCTGGATTTATCCCTACATACAACGAAGATGCATATGAAAACCAAAGAAATTAGGGAAGATGAAAATCCACTTCCTTGATGGCATACCAGAAGACTGCACTTCCTAACTATATATAACCCCTTCAATAATCAAGGCTATAAAGCTAAGTAGCATGTGGAGTGAGTGTTAGGAGACAAATACCATTCATCCTATCCACCATAAGTGAAAGTGCAATCCATCAATGTGGCAATCAAGAGTATTTGATCCAAGTTGTCAACGAGTTCACTCTTGCTAACCACCTCTGAAAAAGAGCATTTTGATTGTAAAGTTGTAATCCTCTAGTGGCCTCAAAATGCAAATACTGTGATAACATTATAACTTATAGTAAGGGACTTTGTTGGGCTTGGCCTTGAGGTCATTACCAATTGAACTTCCCCCTGTACAAACATTATTGTCCTTTGCTCTCTCAGTCTGCTTTTCTCTTATCATTGATGAATAGAATTTTAGATGGTATTATGCAAATTGATCAAAATAAGGTAGGTTGCTTCTGTATATAAACAATGAAGCTGAACAATAAAGGAATAATTGGTCTTAAAGGCCCAACCTGGAGCACTGGAAGCATGGGATGGAAGAATTCAAGTTTGACATGATCTTTCCCTACACGTTAGGCTTCGCTGCCAAACATAGGGAGATGAAGGCAAAGATTGAGATAAGTTTGATCAAAAAAAGCCATCGATCATACCCCATAATCTCTTGATAGTATCTTGTCCATTTGTATCTACATGGGCATCTTCTCCCCTTGGAAGAAGTTGGAAGGCCTTTATGAAATAAAGGCAAACAAGAAAAAAGTATCTAGATTAAAATGCATTACAATCTAAACTACAAGAATGACATGAGTCTATATTTTAAAAGACAAATTGGAAGTTGTTAAAACTTCTACACATTCATTTTAACTCAATTCAAAACACTTATTTAAGTCTTTTAAGCCGACAATGGTCGTGAATTTTTCAACTCTATTTCAGATGAATTCTTGGTGAGTAAAAGCATCATCCACCATAACTCATCAGACACAACTCAACAAAATGGTATAGCCAAGAGGAAAAAATGTTGCAACCTCGACGATGCTCACTCCATTATGTTTCAATCTAATGTCTCGAAACATTTTTTGGAGCAATGATATTCTCACTGCCACATATATCATAAATAGAGTTCCCTCTTAAATTCACAAATTTTGAACCCCCTCAGCCGTCCTCATGTCATGCTTTTCTCCAAGTTGTCAACCGAATTCTCCACTATTTAAAGGTACTCCGGGCACAGATTTGCTTTTCTCTTATCACACATCTCGGTCAATAATTGTTTATACAGATGTTAATTGAGTCAAGTCTGTTCATGACCAACATTCCACATCGGGGGGCATTCTTCATTTATATGGGAAAACTTGGTCACATGGAAAAACAAAAGACAGTCTGTGGATGCTCAGAGCAGTGTTGAAACTGAATTTCGGTCCATAGCCTTTGGGAACTATGAAGCTCTCTAGTTATGCATCATGCTCCGAGAACACTTTGTCTGCCAACTTTCGTCCCGTTGCAGCTATTCTGTGATAATAAGACCGTCATCAGCATTGCTCACAATCCAGTCTAGCATGGTAATAACCTCGCCCCCCCAAGCATAAATTTGGATAAGGCATTTCGTATCTGATTCTCTCTTATTCTAACAATACCCTGACCCATGGTCCACAACCAAGTTGTTAAGCCAGAAGTTGTGTAGCAAATGCCTCTGAACAACAACTATTAGAGATTATATATATTTCGCATGATTAATACGTCAGACTATTGGATGTCTTGAAGGCTGCTGAGCATATTTCTTTCAAAATATGGCCAACAAAAAAATATATTTGACGTGGATTCAACAACATTAAAAAAAAAAAAAACTTGCAAATCTCGCTTTCCGTTACTACTATTTCTGTAAAAGCTAAACTGAAATCTAATTACGGACTCCAACTATCGATTGGAAATTGCTAACGGCTATAAAAAGATTGAAGACAGAAAGTATGGTCTTTTATAAGTCAAACAGTTTTCTTCCGCCGTAAACATAAATCATCCCTAAGTGATTCTATTTTAACAGAATTATTCCGAATGAATCAAGTTAAAAATAATACCCTTTTTATCCCTCGTGGTGGATAATAGATGATAAATATAATAAAGTTTCATCTACACAGAAAATCTTCTCTTAGAACTACTTATCGTTACAGAACGGCGTACAACAACCGCCGAATTTTAAAAAAAACTGGGATACAAGTTAATAATCAGTTCCAAATACTCCTTGACTGTAAATTATGGTCGGACCGGTAGTCGCACTTCATAAAGAAGAAATCAGCAGTAAATTTCTAAACTGATGAGAAAATTCTCGAGGTATTACGGTTTCCAGGCCTACCTTCACAGCCGTCGACCCGAGATCAAATCAAACTGTATCAAAAGTAATAAGAAAATAAATTGAAGTCCCGGAAACAGAAATCTGAGTCAAAGAACACCGATCGAAAAAAAGAAATGACAGAAGAAGGGAACCCGTGGAGAGTATGAGGCTTCAGAGCTGGTATCTCACCTCCTACTCTCTCACAGAACAGATCGACCGCGCGATCGAGAAGCACGCCGACAGAAGGTAGCGGTTGTGGCGATGTAGAAGCCCAGGGTAGCAAAGAGGAGCAGGACGGCGCGTAGCCCTTTGGGTCTTCACGTCAGGTGAGATGGGCAAGGAAGGCATTATTGTGAAGGTTAGCGCGGTCTGGTCACCACCCTTTGCTTGTTCATGCCGTGCTGAATAATATAAGCAGTCAATTACCACTTGCTGGGTTTAATTATTAAAAATTTGTATCTATAATCCTATTTATGAATATAATATATTTAAAAATTTTAATTTATAAATAAGAGGACAAATGGAGCTTTCTCCTATTTCTTTTTTATTATCTTTTTTAAATATATTATTTGAAATATCAAAATTATTAAAAAGCGCATATTATTTTTTTATCAGAAAATATATTTTTGTATCGAAAAAGGTGATTAATATCATTAAATTAAATATAATAGGAATATTGATAATGGGATATTACTTACTTCATTATTGACTTAAAAAAATAAATATCAATCCATTTTTTTTATATACTTATTCCTCTCTTATACAAGGATTCAATATTATTATGCTCTAAATATTTAATATGAGAGAGAGAATTTGCTATTCTAAAAGTATTTAAAATATAAGATAAATTAATAATACATTGAGATTAACTTATAAATAATGCAATATTATGTAGGAAAAAATTTCAAGGAGAAATATAATGAATGCAATCACCATAATTGGAAATGCATTTGCTATAATTTAGTATATATGAACTCTAAAAGATGACTTATATAGCTACCTGGAGAAAGCATTAGGAATCTTAGCGTTGGAGTTACTTTTATGAGATTTCGGTAGTTTTTATAGACATTATCCTTATAAGATGGGAGACTTGATGTTATGAGCTGGAGATCAGCCTTGATAAAGACAATGAACATCAATGTTAGTGTTGATGATAGGTATTGGTTTTTTGTGTTAATGGCAAACATTAGCTTCATTGGCGATGATAAGTATTAATGTTAATTATAGACATCTATTTTAATGTCAATGACCAATATCGGTGTTTGTGCTAATAGATTTGGGTGATGATGAGCACAAATGTTGATGTTATTAATGCATGTCAGCCTTTTTAACAATGGAAAGTGGTGGCATTTGTGTCGATAGCGTACAACAATTTTGTGGGAGATTTATTGAGAATGACAAGCATTAATATTAGTATTAATGGTAAACTTTGGCTTATTGGTGATGGTGAATGCTAGCATTTATGTCAACAATGAACATTTGTCTTCTCTTTTGTCTTATTTCAATGAGGTGGGCATGAGAATTGGTATTGACAACAAGTTTTATCAGTGTTAGAAACAACAAGTTGATATTTATGTCAACAATGAATGCCAATTGTATTTGTGCAAATGGATGGCAAATACTTAAAAATGGATCTCTTGATTTACTTTTTCCTCTTTTTTTTTTATGTCTTCCTAGCTTCCCTAGATGTTTGAATGTAGGATCTATTTATAGTTTTGTTAGAAAGTTATTACAGTCATTTTAAACTGGGAATCAAAATATTTTATAGAATGATTTATTCCCTCGTTCATATGATATTTTTTAGTATTTAATATTTTCATAATGCTAGATTAGAGCAATCTTAGACTGCTTCGATTCGTCTAATTTAGATGTCATATTGAACATAAAATTTTCGAGAATAGAATTTAAATGATCACGAATGTTATTTTAAAAAATTTAAATTCAAATGTTTATTTTAAGATATTTTTTTAATTAAATTATTTTTTTTAAACATCCATCACAATTCAAACTTACACAACCATTACACGACAAAGGTCATGTTGTGTTAAAAACTTAAAAGCACAATAACATGGTTCTAATAAAATGTTTTTTAAAATACCTTTTCATCTATTATTTATTATGACAGAGAAATTGATAGATAATAAAAATGTAATAGCATAGTAAATACATTAACAACATTTCAATTCATATTTCATGGTTATATAATCAAAAAGGGTTTATATCCAACAATCACTGTGCATATTTATCTGTCCAACATATAATATCAACATTTTAACAAAGAAATATCTATAATATAAAACTTTCATTATTTATCTTTAAATGACTCAATCATTCTATTTCTCTTTCTTACAATCAACATGTGTAGATATTACATGAGTGAGAGTGAGCCACTTAGCTAACTTCAATGTATTGAGTTCAAAGGCCAACATATATGGGTGTGTGTCCAAGTTTAAAAAATAAAATAGAATAAACAAGATATTATAGTGTGAGCTTCAGTAGTAAGATATACTAGTTAAGTGTCTAACATATCAAGTATTATACTTTATCAAGTCTAGTGTGTCTGCACAAACTTTATTATGAAAGATATACATCATAAACTACGATGCAGACAACACATTTATGAAATCTTTGGATCATGCTAATATAATAAAAATAAACAAATTTTCAAAAAATAAGATATAAACCTTCTCGTGGTCTCTTTTTCCTCTCAAGTATTTCAGATGTATATTATCAATATTTTATGTCTCCTTATACATTTACACATTCATTCAAGTATTCATTTACACCATTAGACATCCTTATGCATAATATAATATTTTTATTTAAGCCCTTATAAATTATTATAATTTCAACTTATACTCAGTAATCTATGCCTCCTTACAAGTATGTATATATATGTATATATCTATGTGTGTGTGTGTGCATGTGTGTTTACATGTTCAATTTGTCAATCAAACTAGCATTTTCATGTATAAATATTTTATTATATATATTTACAAAATCATCATCATTTTTATTAATTATGAATAATTAACGTGCTTAAAATTATAAAATAAAAGTTACTACAATGTTGGCATATTTTAAATCTATAAAGTCTTCCTAAAGTAAATGTAAAATATTAACAAAAAAAAAATTATAAAAAATTCAAGTTGGATTATTATAGTATATCTCTAGTCAAATAACTTTTCTAATTAGCTCTCCTCATAAAAATGGCCATGTGGTCTTCAACCCAAGTAAATGGAATGAATTTTTCTTTTAATTAGTCGAAGTCCAAAATTTGTTGAAAATACACTTGAACAATCATTTTAAAGCATTATATTTTAATTTAACTCAAATCAAAGAAGTATTTATAGCAATTTGATAGATTGAACTTCCGTCTTAAAAATTATATGTATATGTCATCTTCGGCATTTCAGTGTATGCATTTATCAATCAAACATATTTAGCTAAAAGTGTCTCGTCTCTTGCTTTCTCCTATATAATTTCTATATTAGCCACATGTTTCCTATCTTTTATATGATCATATCACAGGGACCATATTGTGCATATATGACAAGTGAGATAACATTAACAAGCTACAAGTAAGTTCCAAACTTTTATGATTTACTCAAAAGTTTCAAGACTCAACTTCTCATCTCTAGCAAATCTACTCAGCAATTTAAATTAAACCACTTGCATGCCTTTATATGTGCATGATACAGATATTAAGTAGATGCCAACCAATATAAATTAGGTTTGGCCTCATTTAAGATTCGAGTGAGCTACAAACTGAACTTTGGAATGACCAGACATTGACAACTCGAATTATGAGAGAAGATTTAGCTTGGCTCAAATGAATTTATTGTGAGGTTATTTGATATAAATGATGCACCACATGCATTATATTATTTGCCTAGAGATTTCAATTTAATAATACAAAGGATTTGCAATTAAGGCATTCACAATAGCATTTATTTCTAAGCAAACATGGATATGAAGATATAACATCGGCATTTCAAGCCACACTAGGGTTAGCTCGAAAAAATTCAATCTAAAATTTTGGCTTACAACACAGTTTGTTCATTTAAATCCGAGCGAAAATTTGAATCAATTGTCGAGCGATTGTCATTTTTTGAGCTAAATTCACAGCCCTAACCATAGTCAAGAAAACTTCAGTTAATTTTGAAATTAATCAAAATTTAAGTAATTTTTAAATGATTTTAAAGTTTTATGCAATACCAAAACTCTTAGCTAAACCAATTAAATTTAAAAGTGGCAACATGATAAATTTAAAATAAGTTATTGTATGCATCAATTAAAACTAGTGAACCTCAAGACGGCCTAGATGACTCCTTGTAATTTGTACTTTTCATTCTTTTAGCTATAATTTACCTAAGAATGCATCATTTAGCAATAAATACATGCAGACCCCCCAAGTCTTACATATTAACATAAATAACACCCAAATTTTACTTTTTTTACATTTATACCATCCAAATGTTTTGCATTACATACAAAATATCTTTTTTTAAATTTTTAAAAAGTGAAATACATATTTTTTATGTATAAATAATATGGAATACGTATAAAAATTGAAGTTTGGGTGCTACTTTATTACATGCACCGAAATTACGTGTTTTGTATGCAAATCTTCCTAATTTATTTTGTGCATATAAAAAATTTTTGTTCTTATGGTAGTAGATTAAGCTCACCTACGGTGACCGTATCTTTCGCCAGCTTTGACTTCAGCGTTGTGCCTGATGCGAACGCGTCCACGTGGCACATCGACTGGGATGGACGACCGGCGATGCCCGGTTTGTGAAGCTCCATATAAGTACGAAGAATATTGATAAATGACCGTCAAGATCGCTCTTCTACGCCGTAGCGTGATGCCACTAATTCAACGGTTAAGATTGTGTCAGGATTACGCGTTTACGAAATTATCAGGTTTCTTATTACTTAATAAGTTCGCGTGGGCTCCGCTTGACCACGACGACCACGAGAAATTCCAAAAGCGGTTTCAGTCATCGCCAGCAGCCCATTAATTTTATTTATATTTATTTATTTATTTTTAAAAATTTGGGTCAAAAATATCAAACACTGTCTGATAAATTATTTCATACGAACACTACATGTATCTCTGCATGTGGTGTCAGATTCTGACCGTAGATTACAGTAATCTACGGTCAGGATTATTTCAGTTTTTTTTAAAAAAAAATTAGATGGGGCCTACCGAAAAATCACCTGATTTGCGGTCAGGATCGGACACCGCACGCAAGATGCGTGCGGTGTCCNGACACCGCACGCAAGATGCGTGCGGTGTCCGATCCGTATGGAATAATTTTCCGATCTGTCTATGAATTATTTTCCGCATATTGGTGGAATTTGACTCGTGACGCAAAAATCTTACAAACTCTATCTACCAAAGAGTCACATAAACAACAATATATATATAGGTTTTTACATAGATACCAACACAAAATTTATAATATAATATTTTGGCCACCCAAAATTTCAAATTCACTCATTAAACGCCTAAAACTCTTTCTAAACAACCACTTTGCGCATGGAAGGCGCACATTTATCTCTCACAACTTTGTCATTGTTACTCACTCCCTACGCATTTCTCACTCTATATTTCTTGCGAACATTTCCGGCATATTTTGTAGGTATCACGGTAAGACCCTTATATCTGACTCGCACATGTAGCGTTGGACATCTCTATAGTGACAAGATAACAGTGGCCTGTCGTGGCTACAATGAACTTCGACGAGTAGCTCATACAAAATTTCAAAAGACACAAAACTTGCAGCTTAGAGAGAAACTGCGCGGGATCTCTTTGTCCTCCAACTAAATTCTCCTAAAGGCATTAATAATCCATTTGATATGGGGTTATAATTCTTGTAGAATGATGTTATAGACTACAATTTATGAGAGTAAACATCAAATGAATGAAACATAGAAGATTTGAAGGCCTACTCCGAAATGTTTGTTGGCCATAGATGCTTCCATGTAGACATTTCAACCTTGGAATAAAGTCATCAGTCTCATTTCTTTCTTCACAGTGATCCTTCTATGATGAATCATATTTAAAGCAGAGATAAGAGAGGAGCACCACCATTTACAGTACTAAATTTTCCTAGTTTCTAGCAACTTGATTAGTTCTGCATTGTGGCATTTTGTGTCAGATATATAAATTTTCATCCAGGGGCTTCAGAAATGATTAAGTTAAAGTTTAGATGCTATATATGTAAGCTTAAGGTATGAACAAATGTTTATGTTTATATTGTCTTTTATTTACTCTTATGTTGATGCTTCTGTTCTGTATATTATATTACAGTTTCGACAGATTTGTCATTCTTCAAGCTCTACTTTCTGTCATTGATATAAGAATATGGAAGATTCACATACATGCGACTCAATTCTTATGCATAGGTAAGTGGGATGCATGTAAAAACTAAAGTTTAGGTGTGTTATATATGTAATCACGCTGGAATTGAGTGGCATTTATGTAAATTTTTCTATTAGTATTGTATATGGAAATCATGTTATTTCTCATTTAGGATGGTTAAGAAAAAAACTTCGCTAATATTTTCATGATTGAAATTCATCACGCCACATGGTGATGAAATAATTGAGTAATGTCATTCAATCTTTGATGGTACTCGCAGATGCACATATGAGCATGATGAATATATCAATAGTAATGAGCAAAATGTCTATTGATATATCTTTGGTGTTTGACTCTCAATTTAAAGGTTCAACTAGTTTGGGACAAGTTATTCGGACACTCGTAATTTTTGAAAATTTTGTTATGACGTTTAAGACAAGTGGTAGAAAAAGAGTTATTGCAATATGTTCTTAAAATGGTTGTCCATGATGAGTGAGAGCTTCAGTTTGTGTGGTGGCAAACATTTGAAATAAAGAAAATTGAAGGTTCACATTTGTGCCCAGGTGTGAAGACAGTTGGGAACAAACAAGCAACGTTCATGTGGGTGGCAAATAAGACACAAGATATAGCAAAAACTTATCCAAACATGTCACTAAAATAAATCAATTTTGCTTTAGAAAAACAAATATGAGTGATCGCTATCATATATGAAGGTATGAAGATTCATGTAGTTAGCGTAGAATCAAATATTTGGGCAGTTGATGATAGTTTTAAGTGGGTACCTCCATTATGTATAGAGCTTGTCAAAAAAGTCTCAGGTTCTCACATTATTTTTTATTATAATAACACTGATCAAATATTTGAAATGATATACATAAATTTTTAGGGTGTGCATTAAATGGTTCCTAGCTGGCAGCAGACAACTCGTGGGATTTGAATCATGTCATTTAAAATCCAAATATTTAGGAGTGTTGCTTTTAAGCAATGTTTTGGATGAAAATAATGAAATTCTTACAAAACTAGCAATCAAAAGATAGAGCCACCAACAAAATTAAAATTACAATATTTGTGACTCTAAAATAGAAGGTAAAATCCCAATTTTTTTAATTTCAAATTAATAACATCAGTACTTTGTATTATTTGTGAGACCACTAATAACAAATGCTTCAACCCATCTAAAATACAAATATCCAATGAATGAAATGGATGATATAATCATACATGGAGGTGAGCTACAAACATTTGGAATTACATATAATTTTTTTTTTTTTTGTTTTCCATAAGGGACATTTCCACTTTACTCTTAGATCAATCATATAGCACAATCATTATTTGCAAGCATTCAATTTTATTTATCCTTGAGAGCTCTTTCAAGATGATCCTCTTAAGAAGCCTTTCAATGGCAATTTAGAGAAACATCTTTGGAGTTTTCACTCAGATCTTGCATGAAAGCTCTCAACAAAAATTTCTTCTTTTGAAAGAAAATGTGCAATATTCATTGACAATTCCACCAACATCACAATATTATAGCATGGTTTATATATATTTTACTATGTTGAGACCGAGAATTCACCATTTTTATGTGTAATACATCTCATTTATGATAATTTGTAATGGACAATAGCTTCATAAGATTTTATAACATCACATTATTTTATCTTGTTAACTAGTTATTAAAAATAAAACATCATAATATGTTCATCATATTTACTTTAAAAAATTCGTGTACCAACATGAGTTATTCTCATAAGTATAATAATATATCTGTTGTGATGACTAAAAATAAAATAAAATAAAAATAAATAAGAAAAAAAAAAGTACAATAATATATCATCAAGGTTGTTTATAATTTTGCCATAAGCTACCTTATCGACATAGATAGAGGGGAACGAATAAATTAATGGAGTTTATTTAATTTTGTTTATCCATCAAGGACATCTTCACCTTACTAGTGGATTAATCATAAGTGCAATCATTATTTGCAAGCATTCAAATTTCTCAATCATAGGAAGCTCTTTCAAGATGTTCCTCTCAGGAAGCCTCTCGAGGTCAATTTAGGGATTCCTCTTTGAAGCTTTTACTTAGAACTTTCATATGACCTCTCAATCAAAATCAATTATTTTGAGTTAAGAAGTGCAATAATCATTGGCATTTCCACCAATATCAAAGTATTATAACATGGTTTATACAATTCTTACTATGGTTTGATTAGGAATTTACCACTTCTATGCACAATGTACCTTATTTAATTTATGTCATATTGCAATAAGCTATAGCTTCCCAAGATTTGATAGCATCACATATTTTTCCTCATTAAATATCCATAAAAATAATTGCGTCAAAGTATTTTCCTTGTATTACTTTATCCAATTAATGTATTAACATGACTTGTCCTGAAAAGTATGATATTATATCATCATGCTTAATTATAATTTTGTCTCAAGCTATCTTACAATATTATCTTCTCAACATTCATTAATTTCTAATTAAACTCGACTCTATTCTCATGCTTTCTCTCAACATTGAACTTGAGAGTCAGTCTCTCCCTCTCACATAACCATCAAACGCTAAGACTCTGTTTTGAGTAGATGAAAAAATACTTTCAACTCACATCACACATTAAAACACAATTATCATTTGTTTGATATTTGGTGTATTTAGAATCTAAGAGCAAAAAATGAACAAAAATATATTTCATCATTAAATATTGAGTCTGCATTATCACAATAGTCTTCATATTCCTCCACCTTCTATGATGGCAAATGAACCTCAACATCTCATCAAGAAAAATTTAAAAATCCCTCAGCCACTTTCCATCTAAGCATGATTCCCAAATCATATGTAAGGGACTTTTGATTTCTCAATTCAAAACAAATATATAGGATCTTTATTCACATCCATTTATCATTAATATGTCATCAACAAATTTTCAACTTCAAACATGTATTTCGAGACTTGGCAAGTATCTCAAGATAAGCTCTTTAATAATAAATGTTCAAACTTCAATTAAATGTCATTCAGAACTCCGATTTTAGAAAACTTACAGTTTACTTTCCGGCTCGACGAGACGGACACAACAATACCAACGCCAGTCCAATTCTAATCAAATCAATCCCAAATCAAGTTGTTAAACCACTATGCCAACACTCACTTCTTTTTTCTTTTCCCACAACTAAACATGTTATAAATAACCCTATGTAAATACATAAAAATATGTGGTATGTATTACATTTATTTTATTTTATTTACATTTTAATACTAATTAAAACATGTTTATCCTCACAAACTAATCACTATTTTGAATCACTACTCTCAATACATCTCAACAAGTTCAATAAATCCTCTATAGATTCAAGCCAGCTTTTTGTAACACTCAACACCAGTAAATGTTAACAATAAATGAGCTAATTACTGCATAACTACATTGTTTCAACTTAAAAGCATTGAATTTTTATAGAGTTTCATTGAATATAGAGCACCAAAATAATTTCCTTGTACTTTGATATGTCTCTAGTACATATAGCATGATATTATATGCTAAAATAGTTTATCTTCACTCTAATAGAACAATATTTTCATTTCAGCAAAAAATACTGTATATTTTTGCCATGAATTGATTAGTTAATTTTGCATTATGAACCATTTTTTGCATAGGAACTACTTTAATAAAAATACTACCAATTAAAATAATTTAATTACCGCTTTAAAAAATTATAAATAGGGCCGTAAACGAGCCGAGCTTGAGCGAGCTCAGGTTTGGCTCGTGTTAGGCTCGTACGAAATAGCTCGTGTTCGAAATCGGCTCGTGAACAATGTGTTCGTGTTCGACTCAATTTAAATATTCGTGTTCGTGTTCGGTTCGAAATTGGCTCGGAAAAAATTAAATTGAAAAAAAAAATATATATAAAGCGTTAGATTTGAACGTGGACCAAATATNCAATAAAATATATTATTAGCCCTAATTTCTGTGTAAAAAATTGATCAGGTTCCTATCAGATTAGGACGAGTTTATCCATGAATCAAGATGTATAAGCCAACCATCCCATGGCAAAAAAAAAATATAACATCCAACGTTATGGATTTTATAAGGTAAATGTAAATCCATAAGAAGATGAAAAGAGAGAAAAAAAAACAACTCTAGCGGTAAGTTTGTGATATAGAGTGAAAAAAGATACATTTAAGAAAATAAAACAGTTGGATCCTCTTAAAATTTATATTTCATAAGCATTTAATATCTTTTATAAAATCTTATATCACCCTCATCTTATCTTGCAGCTAATTTCTTAAAGATCCCTAGGATTTAGACTTACCAATAAATTATCACTTAATCTGAATTCCAAAAAGCCTTTTATTCAAATCAACAATAGACTCATAACTATCATAACCAATAAGAAGTTTTTATTTGTTGTGAATCTATTCATCCAAATTAGACAAATAAGACAAATCATGCAAATGATATAAAATAAATAATGAAAATACTAGAATGCTGACATGCATCATGCTGGATACTGTTAATTATTTATAACCTAGTCTATAAGATGATGTTAAAAATGTTGAAAACATACAAACCACACAAATAAAAAATGACTATATGAAAAATTAATTCCCAAGAGCCCTAAATAGTATATGCTGTAATTTATATATTCACAAATTCAAACAATCCTATTAATTTCATTTTGTTTGAAGACAACAAACGTAGGAGAGAATCCTCACTTAATTCTTATCATTCAAACATAAGATTAAATATATAGGTAAGATAATCTCTTCTAATTTACAATCTTACCAAATATATTTAGCCTAAATATGGAAAGAAAATAATTCTAAAATAAACATAAATAGGAAGAGAAGAAAAATTAATCAAGGAGTTTCCAAAAACTGTCTCCAATCAAATCATCCATTACTCCGTTGGTCAGCCTAGGCCACCAAGAAAAAGAGGCCGAACCTCCTAGATCTACACATTCCCCATCAAGTAGGCTAGTAAATTTATAGAGACCAAGCTTGACATTAAATTCTGATAAGTTGCTTAAAGGAAGAGCTTGAGTGAAGCCATCAGCAACTTATTTTAGTGGGTTGGAATATAACTTAGTTGTAAAATTCCACCATTAACCTTGTAGAGATAATGCGTACCTATCATGATGCAAGGGGTTCCTAGCAATACAGATAGTTACTTGAATGTCACAAAATATTTGTATAGGTTTAATATTGGAGTTAACCCAAACCACATAGAAAAAATAAAGAAAAGTTTGTATAGGTTTAGTATATTATTACTAGAAACAAATTAGCGACGACAAGATCATAAAGAAAAGAAAATATGACGAAAAACACTCAACATAGACACCTAACTAGGGCCAGATTCAAAGGAGGTGGAAGGTTGCGGTGGGTTGTTGTTTAGGGGGGGCGGGTGTGCTTGTTGGCGAGGCTAGCAACAAAGAACGGCATGTTGGAAGGCACGACAACAAGGAAAACAAGTGGAGGGGCAGTTGGTGGCACTGGAATAATAGATAGGAGGGCTGGTCATCGAAGGACAGCAAGTTGGAGGGTCGACGACATGGAGACAAAAAGTGGGGAGGTTGAGATGAAGGCTGGAGATGTCTGGCATGATAGATAAACACCATTTTAGGACAAGTTAATGTTGGAGTACCGACAGAAATCTGAAATTAATGCTAACCTAAACATAGGAAAATGACGTATAAATATTACTAAGTTAGCTAAGGGTGGGCCCTCTCGATTAGGAGGCAAATCCCCCTCGAGGAAGGATTAAGGCCCCTATCCTCCCTTAGCGTGAAACGGTTCAAGCAACCGGTTCGACCGCTATCACTGTCGTGTCCCACATGGGAGACACACCCACGCCAAGACATATTAGAGGTACGCCCCAATTCCCTCAACAATTTCTAAATATAGACCCATTCATAGATTCCTAAGGCAAGTGTCTTATGCTCTGATTTTGCACTGCTTCTAGAGACAATACCTTGCTTCTTACTTCTTCATGTGACCAAATTTCCCATATAATAGCAATAACCTGTGGTGGAACTTCTGTCAGTGAGTTCCCAACCCAACTTGCATCAATGTAAACTTCTACCTCTTTGTATCTGGTCCTCTCAAATATTAGTCCATAACCAGAAGTTTTCTTGAGAAACCTCATGATCCTATACACCATCTCAAAATGCTCTTCATTTGGGTTATTCATATGTTGGCTCACAATATTGACCAAATATGTAATATATGGCCTAATATGTTATAAGTAGATGAGTTTGTCTACCAATAGTTGATATATTACCTTATCCACAGATATATTTTCTTCTATCTTATTAGCCTTCTTGTTGGGATCCATTGGAATATCAATAGGTTTGCATCCAATCAACTGTCGCCTTTAGCAAATTTAGAATGATTTATTTCCTCTGTGACATAATAATGCTCTTCTTGGACCTTGCTAACTCCATACCTATGGAATATCTCATGATTCTTCGGTCCTTGATTTCATACTCGGTGACAAACACTTTTTTATTTTAAGAATTTCCCTTTCATCATCACTAGTAACAATTATATCATTACATGTAATAAAAAACTTTTACAAGAAAGAAATTTCTCTTGGTTTCAATTTGTAAGTGCAAATTGAATGTGTGATAACAGTGCAACAAACTAATTCTACAGAAACCTATATCCTTGAACCAATGTTAAGACAATTTTCCTTTTGATTTGAACTGATAGCAATGAGTCAAAAATCTATTATAAAGAAAAGAAATGCAATATGTTCGCAGAATGTATGTTTCCATTTTTTGCTAAAATTCCATTATTTTAATAGTTTCATTATCAGGAGGGCTTGTTTAATCTAACCGGTTATTCGTTTAGGAGTAGTTTGGTTGGATTTTTTTAAAATATATGCATTGAGAAGATACAAAATAAATGGAATGCATGCATTTTAGAAATGCATGGGCTGTTTGGTTAGATGCAAATCAAAGGCATTTAAATATCTTTTGGTATCTCTTTTGATAAATTTAAAATGTATTAAAACACGATCGATGACCGTGTCCAAGGACAACAGCTAAGGGAATTGGTTGCAGTTGCAGTGTGTGGTGGTGGAGGAAGGCGGGGACCGGCTGCGACAACAATTGTGGGACTGGAAATGAGCGGTGGCGGCGACAATGGCACCAACTTGCAAAGAGCAGCAATGGCACTAATAGCAATGTATTGTGGTGATGAGAGGCGGCATGCAATGTTGAGCAAGGACAGGCGCAACTAAGGAGGCAATTAGCATTGCAAGTGAAGAATGTGACGTTGCGCGCTAAGTTTTTCATCTGTTTGAAATTCATCAGATTGGAACAATTTTCCATTTTTCCATTCATAAATCATACCACGCATCAGATTAATTGTGTTGAATACGCACTAAACCTATGTTGCCATGCATCATAGATCAAATTAAAAAAAAAGATGATCAATAAAAACCTTCTGTATGAACTAGTTCTACTTTGTGAATGTTCCAATCCATCAATTCAAGCTCTGAACTCAAACAAATATTTATTTTAGTATTAACGAAAGCTGAGTTCAAGTAAGCCATACAATGCACAAGCATGAAAATTCACACAACCATAAAACCCCAGTTTAATCATACAATGCTTCCAAATAATCAAACACAAATATAAACATTCTATATCTCTTAAATATCAAGATGCAAAATGATAAGAAAATAGCAAGTAAAATTCACAATACATGACCGCATGACCAACAGTTACCATGAAGAATATCATGAAGAGATCCCATTGTTGCAAACTCATATGCAAGGACACGGAGACCACCATCAACATAATAGCCAAGCAGCTCAATAACATTTTCATTCTTTAACCTTGACACCATTGATACCTGAGGAAACAACTTTTGAGGGACGCGTAAATAAAAATTAATAAAATAGCGCACATGTTATTGAGAATCACCTGGGCCAGAAATTCTTGATCTGGCTGTTTACTAGAATCTAATTTCTTTAAGGCTGCAGCTTTACCATTTTTTAAGAGACCATAATACACTCTACCGTACGAACCCTCTCCAATCAAAGCATTGTTCCCAAAATTATCAGTTACTTCTTTTATTTCTTCTACAGGAATAATAGGCACTTCAATAGGTTGCACTTTCACAGTTTGAACACCCTTCGGGGCAGGATCAGATGCTCGATTAGATCCATCATAGCCTGCACAATGACCGCATACTATCTTATTATCAACATCATCATTAGCCTTAACCCACTTGCATGATTTATGCATATTTAAATAAACATAAAATTAAAACAGGCAGAAAACAGGACTAGAAGGGCCCTGGTTGAGTCGTTGCAAATAACCCCTTTGATTTACCATAATGCCCCTCATGCTTCAGAACTAGAGACATGAATGAATATAAATTACAAAGCAGTATTCAACAATATAAAGTTGAAGTTTTAATCGTACAGTTAATTTAAGATGGAAACCTTTCTTTCACTGAACAAGGCAACACTTACTAGCCATTCTTATGAACTGAAAATAAACATATTTTCCCTCTCCACGTATAAACCATCCTCAGAGCAAGCCAATCCACAAACAAGAACAGATATAAACATGAATAGCACACAAAGACATACAGAAATGCAAAATTAAATAAATAAAACGGGGCGAAATCATAGTATTTAAGTCAGAGAGCCTTGGCAAAACTACGCACAACCAAGGAATAATCCTTGCCACTGTTGGCAGCCAGGATATCCTCAACTATTCTGTCTTACTAAGTAGATTATTAAAGTAATACAACTTCTGTCAGCTAAAAGAATGTTCCAAGTGCAGTAAACAGTTGCTCCACTTCAACAACAAAACCAATTTCATCATATACATGTCACTGAGTAGCAACTGACTTCCCAATATGATGAAAGATCTTATTATTCATGGAGAAACCAAAGATTATCTTGGATCAAATAAACATTAATTCAGCAAAAAAAGATAATAAATTAGTCGAAGAATACCTGCAGCCTGATTTGCAGGAAAAGCACCCCCCTTATCAGGTGCACTGTAAATATCTTGTTCTCCGCAGCAAGCAAAGCACGACATGCTTCTTTATTTTAGTGCTGTCCTTTAGGAGAAATACCTTGAATCTTTATTTAAAAAAAAAGGATGGAATCAATAAAAAATACAAAAACATCTGCCAGCAATACCAGGAAGAGAAAAAAATCATGTTCCTGGGAGATTCTATGATAACAAAACTAAGTTTACAATTCATAAACTAAAACAGGAGATGGAGAAAAGTATTGATTCATATACACAAATCTGATGATTGAATCATATACCTCAGTGAACAATAAGCGTGTAACATATTAATATAGTGGTAATTTTACTGTTTTTTTAATCACAATAGGATCAGCACAATCAAAATCAACCGCCATCAATAAAAAGAACAAAATATAAAATGTCCTCAT
>JXCR01075229.1:72809-83762 GCA_002079205.1 Phalaenopsis hybrid cultivar | reverse complement strand
AACAGAATTAAAGGAAGAATAACTGCTGGATTTATCCCTACATACAACGAAGATGCATATGAAAACCAAAGAAATTAGGGAAGATGAAAATCCACTTCCTTGATGGCATACCAGAAGACTGCACTTCCTACCTATACATAACCCCTTCAATAATCAAGGCTAGAAAGCTAAGTAGCATGTGGAGTGAGTGTTAGGAGACAAATACCATTCATCTTATCCACCATAAGTGAAAGCACAATCCATCAATATGGCAATAAAGAGTATTTGATCCAATTTGTCAACGAGTTCACTCTTGCTATCCACCTCTGAAAAAGAGCATTTTGATTGTAAAGTTGTAATCCTCTAGTGGCCTAAAAATGCAAATACTGTGATAACATTATAACTTATAGTAAGGGACTTTGTTGGGCTTGGCCTTGGGGTCATTACCAATTGAACTTCCCCCTGTACAAACATTATTGTCCTTTGCTGCTGTCTCAGTCTGCTTTTCTCTTATCATTGATGAATAGAATTTTAGATGGTATTATGCAGATTGATCAAAATAAGGTAGGTTGCTTCTGTGCATAAACAATTAAGCTGAACAAAAAAGGAATAATTGGTCTTAAAGGCGCAACCTGGAGCACTGGAAGCATGGGATGGAAGACTTCAAGTTTGACATGATCTTTCCCTACACGTTAGGCTAGGGAGATGAAGGCAAAGATTGAGATAAGTTTGATAAAAAAAAACCATCGATCATACCCCATAATCTCTTGATAGTATCTTGTCCATTTGTATCTGCATGGGCATCTTCTCCCCTTGGAAGAAGTTGGAAGACCTTTATGAAAGAAAGGCAAACAAGAAAAAAGCATCTAGATTCAAATGCATTTCAATCTAAACTACAAGAATGACATGAGTCTATATTTTAAAGACAAATCGGAAGTTGTTAAAACTTCTACACATTCATTTTAGCTCAGCTCAAAACACTTATTCAAGTCTTTCGAGACGACAATAGTCGTGAATTTTTCAACTCTATTTCAGATGAATTCTTGGTGAGTAAGAGCATCATCCACCATAACTCATGTACAGACACTACTCAACAAAATGGTATAGCCAAGAGCAAAAACTGTTGCCTCCTCGACGATGCTCCCTCCATTATGTTTCAATCCAATGTCTCGAAACATTTTTTGGAGCGATGATATTCTCACTGCCACATCTCATAAATAGAGTTCCCTCTAAAATTCACAAGTTTTGAACCCTCTCAGCCGTCCTCATGTCATGCTTTCCTGCTAATCGAATCTTCACCACATTATATTCCAAAATTTTTGAGTGCATTACCCTTGTTCGGAACATTGTTCCCAATCGGAGTAAATTTGATACCAGATTCATAAAATATGTCTTTCTTGAGTACTCTGCCACTTAAAAGGGGTATCATTGCCTTGATCCTACCACTACAAAAAACTATGTGAGCGCCGATGTCTCCTTATTTGAAAATGTTCCCTATTTTCCTAGCTCGACTCCAAGTAAGGGAGAGCTTGGATTCTTAGACACTATCGCTTATCCAACTCCGATGGATATTCCCCCTATTATTCTCGTTACTGAAGAGTTTTGTCCCGATAAGTGCATCATCTCATCCTACCGCTATCCATGTCTGCACTCGGCGCACCCGTTCCAATGCTCCTACTTTGGAACCAGCTACCTCCTTACAGGACCTTGACTCTATTTCGGGCGACATCCTCAGTGTGGCCCCTTCTAGGAACGAGGAAATGAGTTCTCTAAGTAAAGTATGCAATCAAACATGCTCTCTCTATTCTATGGTAAAATATATCTCTTTCCGCAATTTATTACCGACCTACAGAGCATTTACCACTACACTAACGGGCAATCAAATCTTGGCTACTATTGAGGTTGCTCTTACTGATCCAACCTAAAAAATGATGAATGTCCTTCGGCGGAACCATGCATGAGACGTCATTGATCTTCCTCATGGTAAGAAAGATGAGGGATGTCGATAGATTTTTAGCATCAAGANTGGATCAGTTGGAAACCTAAGCTTATCTTCCACGTATAAATAGATTTCTACGTGCACTCGAGATGATAATATTACGTGGTGAGTAAAGTGAGAGTTCAAAGTCATTCATGAGACCAGACAGACTTATAAGGGTGGCGCGCATTAAGAGAGCCAACAACCACTCATCTCATCCCAATAAATAATGTTTCTATCCCTCAATGGGGCANGTTGGAAACCTAAGCTTATCTTCCACGTATAAATAGATTTCTACGTGCACTCGAGATGATAATATTACGTGGCGAGTAAAGTGAGAGTTCAAAGTCATTCATGAGACCAAACAGACTTATAAGGGTGGCGCGCATTAAGAGAGCCAATAACTACTCATCTCATCCCAATAAATAATGTTTCTATCCCTCAATGGGGCAATGAAGAATATTTCATAGAAGTTTTGGTGAAATAATCCCCAAACCCCGCCCCCAGCATAAATTTCGATAAGGCATTTCGTATCTGATTCTCCTATCCTAACAATACCCTGACCCATGGTCCACAACCAAGTTGTTAAGCCAGAAGTTGTGTAGCAAATGCCTCTGAACAACAGCTATTAGAGATTATATATATCTCGCATGATTTATACGTCAGACTATTGGATGTCTTGAAGGCTGCTGAGCATATTTATTTCAAAATATGGCCAACAAAAAAATATATTTGACGTGGATTCAACAACATTAAANCAATGGGGCGATGAAGAATATTTCATAGAAGTTTTGGTGAAATAATCCCCAAACCCCGCCCCCAGCATAAATTTCGATAAGGCATTTCGTATCTGATTCTCCTATGCTAACAATACCCTGACCCATGGTCCACAACCAAGTTGTTAAGCCAGAAGTTGTGTAGCAAATGCCTCTGAACAACAGCTATTAGAGATTATATATATCTGGCATGATTTATACGTCAGACTATTGGATGTCTTGAAGGCTGCTGAGCATATTTATTTCAAAATATGGCCAACAAAAAAATATATTTGACGTGGATTCAACAACATTAAAAAAAAAAAAAAACTTGCAAATCTCGCTTTCCGTTACTACTATTTCTGTAAAAGCTAAACTGAAATCTAATTACGGACTCCAACTATCGATTGGAAATTGCTAACGGCTATAAAAAGATTGAAGACAGAAAGTATGGTCTTTTATAAGTCAAACAGTTTTCTTCCGCCGTAAACATAAATCATCCCTAAGAGATTCTATTTTATCAGAATTATTCCAAATGAATCAAGTTAAAAATAATACCCTTTTTATCCCTCGTGGTGGATAATAGATGATAAGTATAATAAATTTTCATCCACACAGAAAATCTTCTCTTAGAACTACTTATCGTTACAGAACGGCGTGCAACAACCGCAGAATTTTAAAAAACCTGGGATACAAGTTAATAATCAGTTCCTAATGCTCCTGGACTGTAAATTATGGCCGGACCGGTAGTCGCACTTCATAAAGAAGAAATCAGCAGTAAATTTCTAAACTGATGAGAAAATTCTCGAGGTATTACGGTTTCCAGGCCTACCTTCACAGCCGTCGACCCGAGATCAAATCAAACTGTATCAAAAGTAATAAGAAAATAAATTGAAGTCCCGGAAACAGAAATCTGATTCAAAGAACACCGATCGAAAAAAAGAAATGACACAAGAAGGGAACCCGTGGAGAGTATGAGCNTAAGAAAATAAATTGAAGTCCCGGAAACAGAAATCTGAGTCAAAGAACACCGATCGAAAAAAAGAAATGACACAAGAAGGGAACCCGTGGAGAGTATGAGGCTTCAGAGCTGGTATCTCACCTCTTACTCTCTCACAGAACAGATCGGCCGCGTGATCGAGAAGCACGCCGACAGAAGGCAGCGGTTGTGGCGATGTAGAAGCCCGGGGTAGCAAAGAGGAGCAGGACGGCGCGTAGCCCTTTGGGTCTTCACGTCAGGTGAGATGGGCAAGGAAGTGAGGAAGGGAAAGATGATAGGCATTATTGTAGAAGGGAGCGCGGTCTGGTCACCGCCCTTTGCCTTGTTCATTCCGTGCTGAATTATACAAGCAGTCAATTACCACTTGTTGGGTTTAATTTTTTAATTTTGTATCAATAATGCTATTTATGAATATAATATATTTAAATATTTTAATTTATAAATAAGAGGACAAATGGAGCTTTCTCTTTCTTTTTTATTTTTTTTAAGAAATATATTATTTGAAATATCAAAATTATTAAAAATCGCATATTATTTTTTTCTCTAAAAATATATTTTTATATCGAAAAAGGTGATTGGTATCATTAAATTAAACATAATAGGAATATTGACGATGGGAGTAATTGCTTCATTATTGACTTAAAAAAATAAATATCAACCCTTTTTTTATTATNTCACCACCCTTTGCCTTGTTCATTCCGTGCTGAATTATACAAGCAGTCAATTACCACTTGTTGGGTTTAATTATTTAATTTTGCATCACTAATGCTATTTATGAATATAATATATTTAAATATTTTAATTTATAAATAAGAGGGCAAATGGAGCTTTCTCTTTCTTTTTTATTTTTTTTAGAAATATATTATTTGAAATATCAAAATTATTAAAAAGCGCATATTATTTTTTCCTCTAAAAATATATTTTTATATCGAAAAAGGTGATTGATATCATTAAATTAAACATAATAGGAATATTAATGATGGGAGTAATCGCTTCATTATTGACTTAAAAAAATAAATATCAACCCTTTTTTTTATTATTTATTCCTCTCCTATACAAGGATTCAATATTATTATGCTCTAAATATTTAATATGAGAGAGAGAATTAACTATTCTAATAGTATTTAAAATATAAGATAAATGAAAAATACATTGAGATTAACTTATAAATAATGCAATATTATGTAGGTTAAAATTTCAAGGAGAAATATAATCAATGCATTCCCCATAATTGGAAATGCATTTGCTATAATTTAGTATATATGAACTCTAAAAGATGACTTATATATTTCCCTGGTGGAAGTATTAGGAATCTCAGCGTTGGAGTTACTTTTATGAGATTTTTGGTAGACTTTACATACATTAACCTTATAGGATGGGAGATTTGCTATTATGAGCTGAAGATCAGCCTTGATAAAGATAGGTATTCGGTAGTCTAAATATGAATGTTCGTGTTGATGATAGGTATTGGTTTTTTGTGTTAATGGCAAACATTAGCTTTATTGGTGGTGTTAAGTATTAATGTTGATTACAGGCATCTATTTTAATGTCAATAACCAATATTNCATTCCCCATAATTGGAAATGCATTTGCTATAATTTAGTATATATGAACTCTAAAAGATGACTTATATATTTACCTTGTGGAAGTATTAGGAATCTCAGTGTTGGAGTTACTTTTATGAGATTTTCGGCAGTCTTTACATACATTATCCTTATAGGATGGGAGATTAGCTATTAGAGCTGAAGATCAGCCTTGATAAAGACAATGAACATCAATGTTGGTGTTGATGATAGGTATTGGTTTTTCGTGTTAATGGCAAACATTAGCTTTATTGGTGGTGTTAAGTATTAAAGTTGATTACAGGCATCTATTTTAATGTTAATGACTAATATCGGTGTTTGTGCTAATAGATTTGGGTGATGATGGGCACCAGTGTTGATGTTATTAATGCATGTCAGCCTTTTTAACAATGGAAAGTGATGACATTTGTGTCAATAGTGTACAATAATTTTGTGGGAGAAAATAAGAGATGACTTTATGGTATATATATGTATATATATATACATATACTTACAATGGCGGGCATTAGCATTAGTGTCCAAAATGAGTGTCGGTTTTATTGAGAATGACAAGCATTAATATTAGTATTAAAGGTAAACTTTGGCTTATTGGTGATGGTAAATGCTAGCATTTATGTCAACAATGAACATTTGTCTTCTCTTTTGTCTATTTCAAGGAGGTGGGCATGAGGAGTTGTATTGACAACAAGTTTTATTAGTGTTAGAAACAACAAGTTGATATTTATGTCAACAGTGAATGCCAATTGTATTTGTGCAAATGGATGGCAAACACTTAAAAATGGATCTCTTGATTTTTTTTTTTTCCTCTTTTTTTTTTCATGTCTTCCTAGCTTCCCTAGATGTTTGAATGTAGGATCTATTTATAGTTTTGTCAGAAAGTTATTACAGTCATTTTAAACTGGAAATCAAAATATTTTATAGAATGATTTATTTTAATTACCCTTGTTCATATGATATTTTTTAGTATTTAATATTTTCATAATGCTAGATTAGAGCGATCTTAGACTGCTTTGATTTGTCTAATTTAGATGTCATATTGAACATAAATTTTTTGAGAATAGAATTCAAATGATCACGAATGTTATTTTAAAAAAACTAAATTCAAATGTTTATTTTAAGATATTTTTTTAATTAAATTATTTTTTTAAATATCCATCACAATTCAAACTTACACAACCATTACACCATAAAAGTCATGTTGTGTTAAAAACTTAAAAGCACAATAACATAGTTCTAATAAAATATTTTTAAAATGTTTTTTCATGTATTATTTATTATGACAGAGAAATTGATAGATAATAAAAATGTAATAGCATAGTAAATTCATTAACAACATTTCAATTCATATTGCATGGTTATATAATCAAAAGGGTTTATATCCAACAATTACTGTGCATATTTATCTGTCCAACATATAATATCAACATTTTAACAAAGAAATATCTATAATATAAAACTTTCATTATTTATCTTTAAACGACTCAATCATTCTATTTCTCTTTCTTACAATCAACACGTGTAGATATTGCATGAGTGAGAGTGAGCCACTTAGCCCACTAGACGGAAGCATCGTCTCTAACTTCAATGTATTGAGTTCAAAGACCAACATATATGGGTGTGTGTCCAAGTTTAAAAAATAAAATAAAATAAACAAGATATTATAGGGTGAGCATCAATAATAAGATATACAAGTTAAGTGCCCTAACATATCAAGTATTATACTTTATCAAGTCTAGTGTGTCCGCACAAACTTTATTATGAAAGATATACATCATAAACTACGATGCAGACAAAACATTTATGAAATCTTTGCATCATGCTAATATAATAAAAATAAACAAATTTTCAAAAAATAAGATAAAAACATTCTCGTGGTCTCTTTTTCCTCTCAAGTATTTCAGATGTATATTATCAATCTTTTATGTCTCCTTATACATTTACACGTTCATTCAAGTATTAATTTACACCATTATACATCCTTATGCGTAATATAATGTTTTTATTTAAGCCCTTATAAATTATTATAATTACAACTTATACTCATTAATTTATACCTCCTTACAAGTATGTATATATATATATATATATATATATATATATATCTATGTGTGTGTGTGCGTGTGTGTTTGCGCGTTCAATTTGTCAATTAAACTAGAATTTTCATGTATAAATATTTTATTACATATATTTACAAAATATATTGTGCATATATGACAAGTGAGCTACCATTAACAAGCTATAAGTAGGTTCCTAACTTTTATGATTTACTCAAACACCTCAAGACTCAACTTCTCGTCTCTAGCAAATCTACTCAGCAATTTAAATTAAACCACTTGCGTGCCTTTATATGTGCATGATACATATATTAAGTAGATGCCAACCAATATAAATTAGGTTTGGCCTCATTTAAGATTCGAGTGAGCTACAAACTCAACTTTGGAATGACCAGACATTGACAACTCGAATTATGAGAGAAGATTTAGCTTGGCTCAAATGAATTTATTGTGAGGGTATTTGAGATAAATGATGCACCACATGCATTATATTATTTGCCTAGAGATTTAAGTTTAATAATACAAAGGATTTGCAATTAAGGCATTCACAATAGCATTTATTTCTAAGCAAACATGGATATGAAGATATAACATCGGCAAATGAAGTTTTTTTTGGTTCTATACATGCTACTAAAGATTTTGCCAAATCATATTTAGAGTTAGCTATTATGGACTTCAACTTGCTCTAAATTTTCTTTTTTGAGTGTAGAAGAATTTTGTGCACGAGTATCAGTAAGGTTGTTATGATTCGATTTTGATTTGAACTGGGGCAGGCTCAAAATGGGCTCGAAAGAAATTCGATCCAAAATTTTAACTCGTAGCTCAACTTCTTTATTTTGATCCATCTCGATCTGAGCCAAAATTCAAATATATTTCCAAAGATTAAAGATCTTTGAGCTAAATTCATTAAATTTATGANATTTTGATTTGAACTGGGGCAGGCTCAAAATGGGCTCGAAAGAAATTCGATCCAAAATTTTAACTCGTAGCTAAACTTCTTTATTTTGATCCATCTCGATCTGAGCCAAAATTCAAATATATTTCCAGAGATTAAAGATCTTTGAGCTAAATTCATTAAATTTATGGCCCTAACTTTTGGATGGTTAACTATCTAATTTCAAGCCACACTAGGGTCGGCTCAAAAAAAAAAAAAATCAATCTAAAATTTTGGCTTACAACACAGTTTGTTCATCTAAATCCGAGCAAAAATTTGAATCGATTTTCGAGCGATTGTCATTCTTTGAGCTAAATTCACAGCCCTAACCATACTCGAAAAAACTTTAGTTAATTTTGAAATTAATCAAAATTTAAGTAAAATTTAAATGAGTTTAAAGTTTTATGCAATACTACAACTCTTAGCTAAACCAATTAAATTTAAAAGTGGCAACATTATATATTTAAAATAAGTNTTTATGACCCTAACTTTTGGATGGTTAACTATCTAATTTCAAGCCACACTAGGGTCGGCTCAAAAAAAAAAATTCAATCTAAAATTTTGGCTTACAACACAGTTTGTTCATCTAAATCCGAGCAAAATTTTGAATCAATTTTCGAGCGATTGTCATTCTTTGAGCTAAATTCACAGCCCTAACTATAGTCAAGAAAACTTTAGTTAATTTTGAAATTAATCAAAATTTAAGTAATTTTTAAATGAGTTTAAAGAGTTTTATGCAATACTACAACTCTTAGCTAAACCAATTAAATTTAAAAGTGGCAACATGATATATTTAAAATAAGCTTTTGTATGCATCAATTAAAAGTAATGAGCCTCAAGACGACCAAGATGACTCTTTGTGATTTGTACTTTTCATATTTAGCAACATAACACTTACATGCAGACCCCCCAAGGCCTACATATTAACATAAACTNATCAATTAAAAGTAATGAGCCTCAAGACGACCAAGATGACTCTTTGTGATTTGTACTTTTCATATTTAGCAATATAATCAACTATTAATTTATTGGGGCACTTACATGCAGACCCCCCAAGGCCTACATATTAACATAAACAACACCCAAATTTTACTTTTTACATTTGTACCACCCAAATGTTTTGCACTACATACAAAATATCATTTATTTTAATTTTTAAAAAGTGAAATACATATTTTTATGTATAAAATAATATGGAATATGTATAAAAATTGAAGTTTGGGTGTTACTTTATTAAATGCACCGAAATTACGTGTTATGTATGCAAATCTTCCTAGTTTATTTTGTGAATGTAAAAAATCTAGCTCTTGTTACAAGTTATGCTGGTAGATTCAGCTGGTAAATAAGCTAAAGCTCACCAACGGTGACCGTATCTTTCGCCAGCTTTGACTTCAGCGTTGTGCCAAATGCGAACGTGTCCACGTGGCACATCGACTAGAATGGACGACCGGCGATGCCCGTTGTGTGAAGCTCCATATAGGTACGAAGAATATTGATAAATGTCCATCAAGAATCCAAGATCGAATGGCTCCACCTATTCAACGGTTAAGATTGTGTCGGGTTTACGCGTTCACGAAATTATCAGGCTTCTTATTATTTAATAAGTTCGCGTGGGCCCCGCTTAACCGCGACGACCGAAGACCGGGTCCCCCTAGCCCCTTACAAATACGAGAAATTCCAAAAGCGGCTTCAGTCATCTCCAGCAGCCCATTAATTTTATTTATATTTATTTGCATTTATTAATTTTTTTTAAAAAATTGGTCAAAGACTATTAAACAAGTCTCCCGATTAATCTCATCTGTCTATAAATTATATCCGCATAGAGGTAGAATTGAACGTCCGANATTATTTATTATGACAGAGAAATTGATAGATAATAAAAATGTAATAGCATAGTAAATTCATTAACAACATTTTAATTCATATTTCATGGTTATATAATCAAAAGGGTTTATATCCAACAATCACTGTGCATATTTATCTGTCCAACATATAATATCAACATTTTAACAAAGAAATATCTATAATATAAAACTTTCATTATTTATCTTTAAACGACTCAATCGTTCTATTTCTCTTTCTTACAATCAACACGTGTAGATATTACATGAGTGAGAGTGAGCCATGTAGCCTACTAAACGGAAGCATTGTCTCTAACTTCAATGTATTGAGTTCAAAGGCCAACATATATGGGTGTGTGTCAATGTTTAAAAAATAAAATAGAATAAACAAGATATTATAGGGTGAGCTTCAATAGTAAGATATACTAGTTAAGTGCCCTAATATATCAAGTATTATACTTTATCAAGTCTAGTATATCCGCACAAACTTTATTATGAAAGATATACATCGTAAACTACGATGCAGACAACATATTTACGAAATCTTTGCATCATGCTATTATAATAAAAATAAACAAATTTTCACAAAATAAGATATAAACTTTCTCGTGGTCTCTTTTTCCTCTCAAGTATTTCAGATGTATATTGTCAATATTTTATGTCTCCTTATACATTTACACGTTCATTCAAGTATTCATTTACACCATTATACATCCTTATGCATAATAAAATCTTTTTATTTAAGCCCTTATAAATTATTATAATTACAACTTATACTCAGTAATTTATGCCTCCTTACAAGTATGTGTATATATATATATATATATAT
>JXCR01075229.1:4748-44453 GCA_002079205.1 Phalaenopsis hybrid cultivar | reverse complement strand
CTTAAGGACTTAGTGGTGAACTTAAGTTGAAATCCACTTGTTAAAAGAGGATTAGGAAAATCAATATAATTAAACTCTTTTAAAACACCACAAATCCAATGNTTCCTAGAAATTAAACAACAATCCATAGGTTTTTCGAGGTTGTTCGCCTAGCGCAACATAAATCCTCCGCCTCCTCTTTAGGCATTCGTATAGCTCTGTTGTACGGTTTAAGCCCTAACTCGTTCTAGGTTCCGAGGTTGTCGTCCGATACGACGTAAACACTCATATCTTCTAGGCAATTTGTGTGACATTGTTACGCAAATATAAGCCCTAATTAAATAAAAATGGCAGGATGAAACACTTTAATAATTTCTTCTCAAAATTGGAACCAAATCATAGGATAGACTGGGAAGTCACTGAGGTTCTCCTCAGGATCTGTGGCCTCCCCTAGTTTCTCTTCATTTGGATTCCTCAACATTGTTCCAGATTTGAGCATTTCCCATTTCACACCTCTTCGTCCAATTTTGTTGAAAAGTCCTATCCTTTTGACTTCTTTGAAGACATTATTCCCTGATTTTTATCGAGAGTTTTCTTAGGTGACATCGGTCATTTAAGATGTAATTAACTATAGGGGCTTGCCCTTATAGGAAGTTTTTCCGAACCAAGCTTAAAATAAACCCTATTTAATTCTTTGTATTAAATAAGGGAACTTGTCGGCAAATAAAACGGTTTCGCAGACCCAAACGGATGTCATATGTTTTCGTAGTTTATTTGATTGAGCCTCATCCTCAAGTCTTGTGTTTATCCCTCGGGATAGATACAGGATTTGAGGTAGAGCGCTCTTTCATTTAAACTGTGAAAAATATGAGGTCAGTTTGATTTCATATTTTCTAAAATTATATATATATACATATGTACGTAAATTAAAACGTCCTTCCGAAGCGGGCGACGGGATTTCAATTCCGGCTGCCGACAGCTTCTTACGGGCGACCACCAAACATAACTTTCTCCTTTTAAGTGTCGACACCAACCTGATCAATCTGGTCATATTACTCATTGTGACTATGAAAGATGTGATGGAAAAATTGACATTTGTGTTTTCTAGAGAAGAAAATATTTCTTGAACCTTCGATGTATGTAATGACCTCATTTTGAGGTCATTACTCTTTTTCTTAAGATTCTAGGATCTAGCTCTAGGGGTTCCTATTAACTATCTTAGAAAACTAGAACTGGGACCCACCCTTTTTAGAAATTCCAGCCACCTCCTATTTCTCTTGTGATGTCTCACATGAGTGGTCTCAAACCATTGTCGTATAGTCGAGGGGTTAAGGACTATCATGTAGAGACTCAGGGAGAAGTTCCTAATAGGATCTCAAGCCTTAGGAAAACTTCTTCAGGACTTTATCATCACACACGCACACCAAATGCACAAAATTCACTAAGTCGCACAAAATCGGACTTAAATTGAGCTTAAAGAATGGGTGAAAAATGCGAACTTCTCCGGACAACCTCCGACGACAAAATAGACTGTGCCAACGCGTACGGGAATCAATTTTAGTAGGAAAAGAAACTCATATTGTCATAATTCCGCACACGAGAAAATTGCACGCAAATCGATGAATTCGTTAAAATGACCTCCGACGATGAAACGGACCTCGCTAGCGCGTCTGGAACGTCAAAATTATCTAAAAACGATATCAATTTTGTTATGTTTTGACGCACGAAGAAAAAGTACGAATCAAATTTTATTTTTAAGGAGTGTTAAATATTTTATATATTTTATTACTTATAAAATTAAAATTATAATCCTAAACTCTATTGACCACTTACCCGCGCACTTAAACCCCATTTGGCCTGTCCCATGGCTCAATCCCGTGGCGCTCCTCCCGCTTCCCTCGCGTGCCCTAGCTCCCGTGGACGATCCACGCGGCAGTCTCCTCTCCCTCTCTCGACTCTTCCCCATCTTCACGTGGCCACTAGACTCTTCGGCGCTCCAATTGCAGGGGCCAAGCTGTCCGACCCTTCTCCTTCTCGAGGTTTTAATTTCTCCATCTTTATCGTGACAATTTCATCTCTGTTGTTTTATTCGGCCACGAAAACAGTGGCAGGTGGTTGTCCCCTCTCTTCTCTGCCTATAAAAAGGCTTCATAGAGCACTGTTTTGGATTGTTGAAAATTTCTTTAGAGAAAAGGGAGGCTGTGATTTTACTGCTTGAGATTTTTAAGGGAGAAAGCTTTGTCGAAATCCTTTCTAAACTAAGTTCTCGTGCGCTAGGAGTGTGGAGCATTCGTGGGTTGCTGTTTTCTGAAACTTTTAGGAAGGGCAGCTTCGCCGAAATCTTCTCTAAGTTGGATTCTCATGCGCAGGGAGTGTGAAAGATTTGTTGGTTGTTGTTTCTTGAAGTATTTAAGAGGAGGATTTCTGTTGGAGTGGTTTTCTTGAATTTGTCTTATAATTTTACTTTAAATCTTCATAAAAGAGGTATTCACCTTCTCTCCTCTATTCTGTACTGTTTAGGATGGCATCCAAAAATGTTTATTTTCTCTTCTAAAGTATGTGGAAACAAGATTTGGGCTTGTTCTGAAATTTAAGCATGAAATAGTCCTTGGGAACATTAAAATAGAGCATGATATGATTGTCTTCTTTTCTTTTTTTGCTCAAGATATATGGAAAGCATGTTTAGGTTCATTCTCACATGCAAATCGTCTTCTTACACTTCTATTATTTCTATGCCAACATGCTGGAAATTGTGGTTTTCTTTCTTTGTTCCTTGTTGAAGCAATTTATTGTTAAAAGAAGGATTATTTGTTTAGGGAAAAAGATGGTTTATGTTTCTTTCCTGCTTAAGATGCATAAAAAGTCATGAATATGAATTTTGGATTGATGCTTGCTCATCTAGCATCTATGTTGGAATCCATTTTTATGTTGAAGCATATGTTGGCACAATACTTTTTTAGTTGTTTTAACTCATTTGTTGGGGTACGGTTTTGGCTATTTGGAGTTGGATCATTGCTGGAAATATTCTCTGTTTTGGCCCATCTAAAAGGCTCGATTTTGGCTCTTTGGGGTTGGATCCTTGCTGAAATTTTTGCTCTAATTTGCCCCTATGTAGGGCTCGGTTTGCCCATGTGTTGAGTTTGGTTTTGGGCCATGAGAAGTGGGAATTATGTATGAAAATTTTCTTTGTTTTTGGCCCCTTTGGTGAACTCGATTTTAACTGGAATTCTATTTCCGTTTGCCCTTTCCTGCTGGGCTCAGTTTACTCTCTATGGCTCCTTGTTTTGTTCTTTTTACTGGCCTCGGTTTTGCTTTGAAATGTTTTAGTTTTGCCCCTTTGCTGAGCTCGATTTGTGCCTCGTTTTGGCTTGGTCAGGTGTTGTTTCTAGCCCAATATATGGCTTGCTTTGGACCATTGTATTACTTTTCTAGGCCTTGAGCCTTTCGGTTGTGAGCTTCCCTGTGGGTTGGTGGTTTTTCTGTTACTATTCCTAGCCGTGAGCCCTCTCCCGTGGTTCATTCATGTTAAATATGGTATGGTGATTTCCCTTGGTTGTCCCCGACTATGAGCTTCCATACCTTGGTTCCTTGATTCTTTGTTATTTGCCCTTACCCGAGAACTCCTGTTTATGTTACTTGTCCCTTTTTTTAGATTTTTATTGGTAATTAAGTTTGTCATCCCAAAATTCATGATTTCAATATATACTTCTATGTGGGAATGTTAGGGATAAGCTGATCGATTCATTACTATATCTTACTTGATAAAAAAAGGCTTCGGCTTGGATAGTTTATGATAGCTTGTCCATTCATTCTCTTATATATATCAAAAGTAATGCAATGGCAACACCTATGGTGGTTTCCTTCCTGCTGCATTGGTCGTGAGTCTTACTTGGTGATTGCTGCCTTTGTGGCATTTTTCTTTACTCCTACCCGTGAGCCTTATTATTGTAATTTGTGTTGTGGCAGGCTGAGATTTAATTTGCTTCTCATTCTATCCTGGCCATGAGTTCTTCCAATGATTCTTTTATATTAAAGGCAGTTGGGCCAGGCTTAAACATGTGGTGGCTTTTCTCTTTTCTTGGCCTTACCCGTGAGCTCAGAAGGAAGAGGCATTCCTCTTGCTGCCCTTTATCTGTAAGCCTTACTGTGGAGGTTCCTTGGTATGTGACATAGTTGGTTCGGGTTTGGCTTTCTTCTACTGCCCCTACCCGTGAGCTTTGTCCTATTTACTGTCTTAAATTGTAAATTTATGATGAAGCTTGGTTGTGCATTTCACGGTTTCTACTTGTGGGCTTGCTATGAGGCTTGGCTACTTTCTTTCCTGGCCTTACCCGTGAGATCCTACTCTCTTTACTGACCTTACCCGTGAGTCCTTGCTCTTCTTCCTGTTGTTACCCGTGAGCCTTCTCCTGTGGCTCCTGTGTGATTGAGTGTGGTTGGTAGCTCCTCCTGCTGCTCCTACTCAAGAGCATATGTTTGGGTTCCTATATATGGTGTTGGGTTCATATCTCTTTGCAAACTTTTGATTAAGGTTGGAATTGAATGATTTTAATATTGGCATAATTTTTGGAAGTTTAGAAGTTTGATGTCCTTGGATTATTTTTATTTATCTGATTTATGAAATATGAAGGGCTCTTAAAACTTCATTTCGGGAAATCATAAAGTTGATATAAATTCGATTCATGAAAGGATTTGAAAACTCATAAAATTGTCATTTGGAAAAGAGTTCTTTGGGTGCTTAATATTAAAGTTTGGATAACATAAGTACCACATTTGGGTTCAAATTTGGGTGTATAAGTACATATAGGTGGTGGAGCCGTGGGTATCAGTGTTATGTTAGTTCTGGCCCATTTCAATCTATTTAAAATAAAATTTGGAGACGATACTCTTCTTGGATTGATCCAGTTATATAAAATTTGATAAGATGATATCCTTTGGATTGATTCAAGAATCATGGGCTCTCCTTTTCAGATCTTCATGAGGGTTGCTCCACCCTTTATTATTTCAAACTTTTGGGTGGATCAATTTCTCATTTCTCTCATCCCCATTTTTATTCTTTTTTTTCCTTATTTCTTGGTTCGGCTTTCTGTACTTATGTCTAATACATAAATGCTCATATATAATATTTTGCTATACATGAAACTATCAAGCAAAGTCGCAAGCAAGTCGGTTTTATTTTTGGGCTTAGGGCGATGATGACAAAAACACGTCGGTGGTAGAACAGAATGATATCTCATCCTACAACATCAGAACTCAATTTTGGGATCTGATGAACTGTAGGATGAAAGTATCATTCACCGATATAAGACTAGCGGGGGACCCGTACCTTCTTAGGTTGTTGGCGGACCTACGTCCGATAACGTGATCGACTCGTAGACAAATATTCTTTTTTCAAAAATTGATAAAACAAATTGATAAGAACAGATACAATAGTTATTAAAAAAATATTTTCACTATAAAATTAATATAACTTTCATTTTGTATGTCTGAAATATATATGCATGCTAAAATATAAATTTTAAATGTGTTACAATTTAGTTGTCCACTTGTTGATTACCGATACTGGGCTAAGGAGTACTCCCCTAAGTTAGGTTCAGTAGGACATCCTTCAAGTGGAGTGGCGGGCTTTATACATTCGGGTGACCGATAGTAGCCTTCGACGACCCTCGAGTACAAATATATATATTTGAGTCTAGCCCCGACCCGAGTGCTTGCGGTCCCCTCTTTCCAGATTTTTCGGATTTTCGTATGTTCTATCGAAATTTTAGGACAAAGCACTCGTGGTCTTTTCTCCAAGATTTTTCCGAGGTTTTGATAGTTTTATTTGAATTGTTACTTGACCAGAGGAAAATATGTTCAGATTTTCATACCTATTTTATACTATTTTTAATGATATTGCACTTTAAAGAAAGGTATTTTTGATATTTTGTTGCAGGAATGATGAATTAGGGTCATTGGAGCAAAAAGATGCAAAAATGAGCGAATTTGGAGCGAAAATGACCAAAATGTGCAGAATTGAACTAGGGCGCCGACGGCGCCATCGATCCCACCGACGGTGAGAATTTCCCGAGACTCCAGAATTAATTCATTATGAAGATCCGCCAACGGCGCCCTCGAGGCCGCCGGCGGCGGGCTCGGCGGTTATGCCCAATCAAGCTTTGGATAAGGCCAAATTTTGAAGGGATGCTTAGACAACTCTTGGGAAATCTCATCCATAACTTTAAAAGAAGATTTTGGCCGAAAATTAGAAAGGTCCTGGAGGTTAGAGAGGTTTCATTAGTGTATAGAGAATTTACTAGTGTTTAAATTATGAGAAATTTTTCGAGAGATTATAAGAGTGGAGGGAAAGTGAGAGATTTCTTCCTCCTTGCTACTTCAAAGAGGAATTCTGTGTACGAGATTTCTTCCTCCTTGCTACTTCGAAGAGGAATTCTGTGTGTTGTAAAGAAAAGAAGAGACTCAGAGGAACTTCGAGGAGTGTTCTTGGGGAGAAATTAGAGATAAGTTATTTACTTATTGTAGTTTGTATGACTTTGATTTTANCTATCGTTTGGGTGCTGAAGTGTAGATGTTAGCTCTCAGGCGAGGGGAACGTGGGAGCTCCGAAGTGAGAGTCGGTATCCTCCCAGCCTAGCCGCAGATTCAGTAAACAAGCGTAGGATTAGTTAATATTCTTTATGTCTGGACCAAAGGGTAAAGAATAGTTATGCTCTTATTTGGCACAATATAATTTGAACCAATTCACTTTATCCATTCACTATAATTTCTCGACAAGGAGAAAGATGTTTTCTTATATATTGAATATCATATTTAAATCCTCATTCGTATCATTAGTTATTTAATAGTTATTAAAATTATATATTTATTTCAATTGTCTATTAGTGATAGATAAGCAAATTGAACTTCATCGTTGTGATTAAAGTATTGCTTTTTCTAAAGTCTTAGTTCGTAATTCTAAACCACTCCCTGTGTTCGATATCTAGGACTCCATTAGAGCCCTATATTACTTGAGCGATATGTATACTTGCGTTGACAATATCTAGGACTCTCCATTAGAGCCCTATATTACTTGAGCGATACGTATACTTGCATTGATAAGTGTGACTTTATTGCTTTTCTAAAATCTTAGTTCGTAGTTCTAAAGTTACTCCCTATGGGATCGATATCTAGGACTCTATTGAAGCCCCTATATTACTTGAGCGATATGTATACTTGCGTTGATAAGTGTGACTTTACAAATATTGAAACTTATATTACTTGAGCGATACGTATACTTGCGTTGATAAGTGTAACTTTACAATTATTGAATATTTTATACATCCATCTTTATCGAATCCATTACTTGAGCGATACATATACTTGCGTTGATAAGTGTGACTTTACAATTATTGAATATTTAATCTACTTGAGCTATACTTGCGTTGATAAGTGTACAATTATTGAATATTTATTACGTCCATATTTATCTTATATTTTTAAGCATATATAAAGTCGCGGTTATTACTCGTCAATTTTCTCGAGTTTTCCCTTCGCAGATTATTTGTCGATTTTCTCGAGTTTTTCAGGCAATGTTTTTTTTTGTTTATACAGTGAATAATAGCTAGCTTAAAGGAGCAGCAGGTCTCTCCAATATACAGGTTTGATTTACATTACAGCATTTTATTTCACAGCATGTTATACTGTTCTTCTGTCATATTATATTGTTCTCCTAGCATGTTATACTGTTCTTTTTTTTATACTGCATGTTTTATTGCTTTAATATACAATATGTTTTGGTATAGAAAAACCTAGTGATTACATAGAATTAATAACAAACCTGAAGTTGCTACGACGAAGAACTTGGATCAAACACCTTGGGAGGCATGACGAGGACATACGGAGAAGCCACTTCAAGATGGATCTGCGACATCAAAAACACATTCACATCACCGATCACTTTCCTTAGTTAACAGCCCATAGGATTTCGATATGGTTTGTCTAGCGCAGCATAAACCCTCACATATCACTTTTAGGATTTTGCACAATCCTGTTGTGCAATTATAAGTCCTAACACTTTAGGATTCCGAGGTTACTGTACGTTATGGTGTAAATCCTCCTATCTTTTTTTAGGTCATTTGCACGATCAAATATCGTGTGAATATAAGTCCTAAATTCTAAATAATTTGTAGGATTAAACATTAAATAACATCATTTCAAAGACATAAAGTCAAACAATATGATAGTTGGGAAGTCATCGAGGTTTCCCCTGGACCTGTGATATTCCCTACTCTTCAATACTTTGGATTCTTGCAAATAACTGTTCCTATTTTGAGCCACTCCTATTTGATTTTCTCATGTCTAATTTTGGAAATCTAAACTTTGAAATCTTGAAGGCAAAACTACTGATTTTAATCAAGAATTTTCTTAAATGATCCTGGTCATTTGATATGTAATTAACTATGAGGGTTTGACTCTATAGAAAACTTGGAACCCAGGTAAAATAAATTCTATTTAATCCTTATATTAGGTAGAGGAACATGTTGGCCTCATATAAAATATTTCGAGACCAAACGGATATCACAAATTCATTAGTTTAGGTTATTAAGCCTGGTACAAATGATATGTTTATTCTTCGGGATAAGTGTATTATTTGTGGTATCGTGTTTAATCACCTAAACTATCTAAAATGTGAGACTCTCTTGGTCTCATCTATTTTTAAATTAAAATGTTACTTTCAAAACTTAAATTTACATCAAAACTATTTTCATATTTATAAAACTCATCTCTCTTTTTCAAAAAATCATAAAACTCAAGTTTTAAAGTTTTAAAATTAAAATAAAATAACGGCCGACAGTATGCAAGGAGTTCTATCCAGTTGAACAACAGGATCAATCACGTAACAATTATCACATGTATTTTAAATGTGTTTATAAAAAATTGAATCCACTATTACCTTTCAGTACTAATGTCCGGATCCAACGGGCTCAAAATGAACAAATGACTATTATGAGTTTACCAATTGGCCTCAACTCTTCGTATAAATGTGTCAAATCACATATCCTATCTGACCCTAGAGTTACAAATATGAGGGAAGCCTATATTAGAGTGTTGCATACTATTCCGTGTTCTCATCCTTCATTTGTACAACAACTTAATGCTCTTGCAAGCCAGAAAAATACAAAAATCAATAAACCTCATTCTCAAGGAAACTATAGAAATGTCATGCTTATACAAAGTATGCAAGAATAAAATTTAACTTTAAAAATTTATCTTGTATTATGAAACGTCATGCTTATACAAATTAACTTTTAAAATTATACATGTAATATGTATCGAAAGAATTCCTTCACTTATCAACAAAAATTTAAAATATCCTACGATTACACCATATTTAATTAATTAAGTTAAAATTAAATTTTTAGAATTAGAATAAGTATAGATTTATAGCTATTAACACATTATAGAGAAAAAAATAGAAATTATCACTTACAAAACTACGACGAATTTGACTAATTGACGTTGATGAATAAAAACTTCAGTGCAAGCACCGCAAAGTTCATGGTGATTTGGATCGACTTCAACAAACAAGTTTGACTCCTACTCAAGTTGTGACAAAGAAGCATAATGCTTCCACTTTAGCGAGTGAAGGTTCGGTTTTGATGAACAAAAGAGAACTACAACGCTCGGCTTTGACAAAGGCAAGATGGATTTATAACGTTCGACTTCAACAAATAAAAAGAAAACTACTATTGCTCGACTTCAACAAATATTGGATGCACTTTCAAAGCTCGATTATAATGACTGTTAGAGGAAGTTTTGACATGAAAGAGCAGGCTGCTTTGACTATGAGGTATAATTAGAGTTATATGTATAAATATAATTTTCTACTTCTCGTGTCCCATTTTTTCCTAAATTGTGTTGAGCTCATGTCCAATAAAGTGTCGAGGCGTCTGTACAACATGTTCAAGCCTGAAAAAATTCAGACTCATATTTTGAGTATGTTGGTGTCCGATATGTGTTCGACACATGTACGACATTTTTAGAAGTATCAATACAATATAGATAAGCATTTAATGAATTATTAACATTAGATGAATTGATGGAGTTAATCTGCATCAATGCAATGGATGAATCAGTGATAATTTTTTTTATTATTCCATATGTCGTTTTTTTCAATTTGAATCGCACATCAACTGTTTGACAAAATGTCTCTTAAACATTGTTATCAAATGGCATATAGCCTCTCATACTTATATTGAATATTTTGAGATTTGACCATCTATATGCTAAAATACAAAAATTAACTCGTTTTGAAATCTTAGAATCATTAAAACACAAATCAAAGACTTCCACTACATAAAACTCATTTGTAATAAAGCTAACATATGTTTGGATTCATGTATGCTGAGATACTCTATTTTTTTAAATCATTGCTGTTAAGGTCATACCGACCTGTATCTTTCTGGTGTATGTGAACTTATACATGTTTTGTCTTAATTATTGATTTCAAACTTGCTAAATTTCTAGCAAAATTAAATCAAAACCCCCCATGTAGACCACGATGACATTAAACCATGCCACTTCATATTCAGTTATATTTAATCCATGTTAATATTATAATAAATAAATCCACTGACCTTGGAAAAGAACTCCTCACATGCAAATTTGAAACAAGGATGTTTGTCTATAGCTTGATAAATACTTCTTAACTCACTTTGAGATCAATGCATGCACCTAAGCATGATGTAGTTTTTTTTTTCTTTTGGACGAAACTTATAATAATTCTTGTGATAATTTCTTGCATATAGTTATTCAACATTTTACTATAAATTAAATCAAGATTGCTTTTGAGAGCTTTAATTCTCCTTGAATATCACAGCATCACGATTCTAATCTATGCGTGCTTTGCTTTTTCAAGTTACATTAGAGAAATATTATTTATATCCTGATGGTGATGACATCCTTTCCCACCATCTCAGCAACCCTGCGACAAATATTGACGACCCAAATTTCTACGTCAAACCCCACATATGTGATTATTTCGTCTTCCTCTAACTTTCTTTCTCGATTCTTCAGGCTGCTGTAGAAAAGTAACTTGGGTTTGGTGCTTGTTTCTAGAGATATTTGGAATAGAAAATGGGTTGGCATGGTAAGTCCCCATGACCCAAGTCCTTCATTTACCTTTCATGCATCCCTTATGTCAATAGCATTGGAGATTATAAAACTAAGCTTATATGATTACATATAAAATAAATAAACATTCATAAAAAAATATAAATAAATTTATATGCAGTTAAAGTCAACTTTTTTAATATGTAAAATAAATAAATGTAATCAGTATATAATTAAATTATACTTGATAGAATTTTAAAATAAAAAATAATTGAACAATTTCATAATGTGGATGGTTATAATTGAATGTAGAAATTCTATATAATTTTCAATAATTCTCTTTTAGCATATTAAATAATCACAAAATGGATATAATAATTAAATTGAATATTTTATTTATTAAGTAAATTTTAATCATAAGTTAATTATCACTATATTTGTATTAAACTACCCTCATGAATGTATGGCAGGTTTAAGTGTATCATGCATTATTATAAAACTAAATATTTGATTTATTAAACTGCCTTAATATTAAATTAATTATAAAAATGATTTACTTTAAGTGTATCATGCATTATTAAAAAATTTAACATTTATAATAAATATTTAATTTATCCAACATATTTATTATATCCAAATTGAGGAAAAAATAACTATTAATAGAAGAAACAAACAGTTAAAATCTGTCGTGCCTAGTAGTAAGAAATTGACAGCCTTATAAAGCAATTAGACAAATGGATGGGTAAAAACAATATCCTATAGTGACCATGAGTCTATAAATCTGCAGTTTATCAGGATCCCTCCAACATACGAGGCCTTTCCTTTGCATCATAAAAAAAGGTTATTTCCATATCAAATCAATGACCTTCAACTCACAATAAAAACATTCTAACCATTACTACAGCCCCACATCATGAGTCCACAAAAGGCAACATTAAATTCAAAAAATATAGTAAAATTAGAAAGATGTAAAACCCTTTAAAATAGAGTAAAATGCCAAAATAGTCCCCAAACTATTTACATCAGACAATTTTAGTCCTGGAGTTTATAAAAGTGATAATTAGCCATCAAACTCTTTTAATGGAGGCTAAAATAGTTCTGACTATGGACTAATTCAAATCATATTAAAGGAATATGAGGACTAAATTGACACTTTTATAAACACTCAACTAAATTGGCCTCTGCAAAGAGTCAGGGAACCTTTTTGCCACTATTCTCCATTAAAATATAAGTGAATTCTGTCAGAATGCTATAAACATTATCAGAGGACACAAGCCATAGATGAACATGGAGCAATATGATTTAAATCAAAGATGTAGGAGTGGTTCGTAGGAAGATAAGCCAAATATTGCATAGCAAGAAAGNGAATTCTGGCACAATGCTATAAACATTATCAGAGGACACAAGTCATAGATGAACATGGAGCAATATGATTTAAATCAAAGATGTAGGAGAGGTTCGTAGAAAGATAAGCCAAATATTGCATAGCAAGAAAACATAATATGGATGTAGGATCATAAAACTAACCTGATATCCTTGAAAGGCCTGCCATTAGAATCAACATAGGTTTCATTCATTTTTGCTAAGCAATCTATGCTTTCTTTCTCTTCAACAATACCAAAAACCTACATCAATTAATTGGAGTACATTGTTCAAGCCAAAAGAGATTGACAAAATAGATAAAACAGAAGGTAGCCACGAGTAGACTTACTGTGTGTTTTCCATCAAGGTAGTCTATATCATCTCGCAATGTAATGTAGAACTGGCATGAAGCAAATTGTTGGAAAAAAAAAATCAAGGGCTCACAAAAACAGTTAATCATGTGCTGAGGCAAAAATATTTTCAGAGAAACAACAGACCATGTACGATAAAACAAAATAGAAAGGATACTTTCAACTCAAAGCAATTCATGTACTAGAACATATACAGATGCCCTATGAGTCGAACTCGGGATCTTGAGCTTTGATACCATGTTAAACAGTGGTGATTGTTAGAACTATATTGCCATTAAATTTTTTTTTTTTTTTTCAGAGGACCAGTATTTCTTATCAATCTTTTGTAAGGGTAGGAGTTTATAAGCTTTATTGGGACTAGTTTACTTAACTAACTTCCCCTTAAGAAGAGGTAGCTTTTTGCAGCTAGCTTTCAAGTTTGTCCTGCTTGGGAAGATTCCAGTGTTTTGTGGAGAGATGTGGAGTGGGGATAGTAGTGGAGTCTAGGTCAATCAACAACCCTCAGAACTGCTCCAAAAGGCAAAAAAAAGCCACGGCTATTTTTCAGACAACTGTAAGGAGACGGCAGTAGCAAGTTCCTTGCTATTGCAAGGCTTATAGGGTGAGGTAGTTGGGCAAGAGACCCTCAGTGCAAGCTATCTAAGAAAAATCACTCACGGGATGTTGAAGAAAGGTTCCATAGAAGTTTGAAAAGGTCTACAAGAGCAGTTTGAAGCAAGTAGAATCCTTCAGGTAATTAGTGGAAGCTAAAAAAACATCCCCATTTCAGGTCCTCTGCTTTCCTTACTCTCTATGGTAAATTTCCCATATTTCCATGGTCATTTAACCTCTTTTCACCTTGAAAATTATAGCGAGCAACAATATTTCAAGAAAATAAATAAATAAACAAAAACTTTAGAGATATGCAGCATGCCAGTTAAGTGGCGAGTTTGGCATAGGGTATTGGCGATCAGGAAGCAGTGTGATTATTGGCTTAACCAAGTTGTGAAGACTAAGATCTTCTTGAATCAAGATTTCCCACACAGATTCTTGTAATTTAATTAATTAGCTTAAGTTTAGGTTCCATTTCTTGGATATTTTGCTACCTAGTTGTGTCCACTGAACTGGAAGGGATCTAAATTTAAATTTTGAATTTTAAATTTTCAAAACATATTAAATTTAATAAAGGAAAATACGGCAAGGGATTTAAATTTAAAATGTTAAGCTTTACTCACAATTTCTCAAGCCTAACATAGTCAAAAATTCGGCCAAGATATGATTTAATGCTTGTAGATTTTGGCCAAGGTTAAATATGGTAAGTATAATACATGTAATAATTATATGGTGCTTAACTTGAATCGTATATATATATAAATATATGTAACATTTAAACTATAATATGACATTAATGACTGATCTAAAACTCAATTCAAATAAAAAATAGTAGTAAAAAACAAAAATGGAAAGATTTGCATACAATTTAATTTAGCGTAATGATAAATATTTAACTATATGAAAGAACATAATCATATATAAAATAAATAAATATGTTTATATAATTATCAGGTCATTAAATGCATGAATCAAAGTTAAACATGTTGCCTAATAAAATCAAATAAAACCAATTGAACCAATAATAGATTAATCATGTACATTCATTAATTTCATAAATATGAATATAGTAATTTCACAAATATGATTATTACTCATATGATTTTACATGAAATATTAATGAAACGATAAAACATTTTATGAAATAATTTTAAGTTAAAATTCAAGATTAGTTATTACATTAGTTCATAGAATTGGGTAGGTGAGTGTCAAAGTTATGCAACCTAATTAGAAATGATTTTGCATAAATAAGTTTTAAATTTAATATATGATTGATAAAAATTATTTGTGTTGAAAAAAATTAAGCATAAAGTAAATTCAAAAAATATGTTTGTTATTCTCAAAATCCAATGATGAGTCATAAGGCACATGGAGCCAAAAAATCTAAACCTCTAAACTCAATTGGTCATTGAGACCAATTGATTGGCCAAACTTCAAACATTGAATTCTTACTAGTTAACCATAGATGTAGCATCTGTAATAATAGTAATAATAATAATAATAATTTTTAATTAACGGGTTAACATGCGACAGAGACGAGCAAAACGGGAGGTGACGTCGTGCTCGAATAGACCAAGCAAGGTGATAACATTGAAGACTTGAGCGTCGAACATATCTGGGCCTTGAGCAAAACCTTGGAGGGAGGAAGCCAATGAACAAAAGTCGAGCAAATTGCATTTTCCGAAAAGTATATTGTGAGGGCAAGGAAATTAAGCGGTCAAGCAAGAGACAAAACATCAAATGTCCAATCAGTCTCTTCGATCTCATGGTTTTGTTCGATCACGTGCGAAGGTGACAAGGACAAGAGGCATAGGAGAAATTAGATGAGGCAAGAGCAGCTTTTATTGATGTCTGGCATGAAGTAGAATGAGATGAGAAAGCTTTCTCAAGTGAGCACTGTGCATGTTTAGGACGAGATCGGCAAAGCGAGAAAGTTGGAGCACTGAGTGAACCAGAAAAATTTTATTTGCTTTTAAATTTATAAGTAAATGAGAAATAAAATATTAAATTTAAGAAATAGAACAAAATATTTTAGGGATAATAAGATTAATAATAATTAATGATATTATTACTATATTGAGATATTAAAAATTAAATCATAATATAATGATAAATATTAAATTAGAAAGTAAAAACTAATGATGATGTACGGATTTAAATATTAAAAAATATGATATTAAAGTTTTATTGAAATTTAAAATATTATTATCAACTATAGAAATAAGCACGATTGTTATGTTTAATTAGAAACATACTAAATGATGAAATGGATTGATATATATAATAACATATTCATATAAATATAGAGAATATTAAAAATGTGTGATTAAAATAAAAGTAAGATTGTAATTAAAAAAAAGTTTAACAAAATAATTATAATAATTTATCAAAAGTTAAGTTAATAATTAATAAAGATTAATTATGACTTATAAACTAAATTATAATAGAAATTAATAAAATATGACATTATAGAATGAAAACAAACATTATTAAATAATATAATCACAGTAATATGTTAAATTTATTTTGGAAAATTATAATCATAAAGAAGTTATTAAAATAAATAAAGATTATATAAACATAATTATATAATGTGATAAAATAATGAATAATATAAGATGAAATTTAAGGAGTAAAGAAGCTACCTGGCATTAAAGTGGGTACTATAATTTTTGAATAATGATAATAATATTGATTTTCTTCTAAATCAAATGCATTTGATGGGAGAAAAAAAGTGCATTTCATGGTTATATAAATAGGCTGATATTTTATATAAAATTTTGACTTAACTCAAATATTAAATTTATTGATCATATGAAAAACGTCATTTATCTAACAATACATTTATATCTATTTATTGTACATAATGAGTGTAATAGTAAGATAATGAATGATATTTAGAATATGAATAAAATGAATTATGTAACATGCCCGCATGTGTATAGCTGACTAATATAGTCATCCTTCTATGATATTAACTAGGGATGCTAAGGTACACGTGCACAAATATTAAAAATTTTATTGATATTGAAGTGTCTTAGTTGATATAATTTAGACTGTGCTCCTATGACGAATGTTATATAAGAAAATATAAATAATAGGATATAACTGTTAGGGTTATTTGAATCTTTAATATGGTTATTCTTGAATGATTAGATAATTTGATTCTATCTTGGTGAACCTCTAGTATGCATATTGCATCTTTTCTTCCTTATATTATTGTTATTTTAGAAATATGAGTATCTCACTAAGTTTGCTGATAACTTTTTAAACTAACATTTTCAGTTTTAAGCAATTAATTAGAAGAAGAGTGACAAAAGTGAAAATTGTTGTAGAAAACACAACCAAATTAGAGAGAAAGTTAATTATAATCATAATTTTCTTACTATTAGATTTATTTAATTATCAGTAGTTCTTTCAATTTATTTTTATTATACTACTAAGTATTTAATGATAATAATAAAGATAGAAATTTTTTAGTTGTACCGTTTGATTGCATGTTCCCGCCTTAATAAATTCAAGCCTTGTGTCAAATCATGATATTTAAATCAAGCATAAACCGAACCTAGCCCAATGTGACCCAGCTTGACCCAATAAAACCCAACTCAAGAATTAGTTTGATTGGCTTATCCAATTTTCCCACCAAGTCCTAATAAATCAAACATAAAGAGCAATATTAATTCTTAAATTTGCTCATATGAAGTTATTTTAAGCTAGCCCAAGTTAACATATTTCACCAATTAAGACTTAAACTTTTAAATTGTCCACATTGATTAAACTCAATCATATCAACGATTTTAAATAAATCAACGAGCTTAATATAACCCAATATCAACAGATTAAGCCAACTGATCTATGAAACCCCAAGTTGACTCAATTACGGTCAATTTGATCAAATTAAACCAAATGACCAAACCAAACACCTCANAAAAACCTACATCAATTAATTGGAGTACATTGTTCAAGCCAAAAGAGATTGACAAAATAGATAAAACAGAAGGTAGCCACGAGTAGACTTACTGTGTGTTTTCCATCAAGGTAGTCTATATCATCTCGCAATGTAATGTAAAACTGGCAAGAAGCAAGTTGTTGGAAAAAAAAATCAAGGGCTCACAAAAACAGTTAATCATGTGCTGAGGCAAGAAAATTTTCAGAGAAACAACAGACCATGCACGATAAAAGAAAATAGAAAGGATACTTTCAACTCAAAGCAATGCATGTGCTAGAACATATACAGATGCCCTATGAGTCGAACTCAGGATCTTGAGCTTTGATACCATGTTAAACAGTGGTGATTGTTAGACCTATATTGCCATTAAAATTAAGTTTTTTTTTTTTCAGAGGACCAGTATTTCTTATCATTCTTTTGTAAAGGTAGGAGTTTATAAGCTTTATTGGGACTAGTCTACTTAACTAACTTCCCCTTAAGAAGAGGGTAGCTTTTTGCAGCTAGCTTTCAAGCTTGTCCTGCTTGGGAAGATTCCAGTATTTTGGGGAGAGATGTGATGGAGTGGGGATAGTAGTGGAGTCTAGGTCAATCAACAACCCTAAGAACAACTCCAAAAGGCAAAAAAAAACCACGGCTATTTTTCAGACAACTGTAAGGAGACGGCAGTAGCAAGTTCATTGCTATTGCAAGGCTTATAGGGTGGGGTAGTTGGGCAAGAGACCCTCAGTGCAAGCTATCTAAGAAAAACCACTCACTGGATGTTGAAGAAAGGTTCCATAGAAGTTTGACAAGGTCTACAAGAGCAGTTTGAAGCAAGTAGAATCCTTCAGGTAATTAGTGGAAGCTAATAAAACATCCCCATTTCAGGTCCTCTGCTTTCCTTACTCTCTATGGTAAATTTCCCATATTTCCATGGTCATTTAATCTCTTTTCACCTTGAAAATTACAGCGAGCAACAATAGTTCAAGAAAATAAATAAATAAATAAAAACTTTAGAGATATGCAGCATGCCAGTTAAGTGGCGAGTTTGGCATAGGGTATTGGCGATCAGGAAGCAGTGTGATTATTGGCTTAACCAAGTTGTGAAGACTAAGATCTTCTTGAATCAAGATTTCCCACACAGATTCTTGTAATTTAATTAATTAGCTTAAGTTTAGGTTCCATTTCTTGGATATTTTGCTACCTAGTTGTGTCCACTGAACTGGAAGGGATCTAAATTTAAATTTTGAATTTTAAATTTTCAAAACATATTAAATTTAATAAAGGAAAATACGGCAAGGGATTTAAATTTAAAATGTTAAGCTTTACTCACAATTTCTCAAGCCTAACATAGTCAAAAATTCGACCAAGATATGATTTAATGCTTGTAGATTTTGGCCAAGGCTAAATATGGTAAGTATAATACATGTAATAATTAGNCGGCAAGGGATTTAAATTTAAAATGTTAAGCTTTACTCACAATTTCTCAAGCCTAACATAGTCAAAAATTCGGCCAAGATATGATTTAATGCTTGTAGATTTTGGCCAAGGTTAAATATGGTAAGTATAATACATGTAATAATTATATGGTGCTTAACTTGAATCGTATATATATATAAATATATGTAACATTTAAACTATAATATGACATTAATGACTGATCTAAAACTCAATTCAAATAAAAAATAGTAGTAAAAAACAAAAATGGAAAGATTTGCATACAATTTAATTTAGTGTAATGATAAATATTTAACTATATGAAAGAATATAAGCATATATAAAATAAATAAATATGTTTATATAATTATCAGGTCATTAAATGCATGTATCAAAGTTAAACATTTTACCTAATAAAATCAAATAAAACCAATTGAACCAATAATAGATCAATCATGTTCATTCATTAATTTCATAAATATGATTATATTAGNATCATATATAAAATAAATAAATATGTTTATATAATTATCAGGTCATTAAATGCATGTATCAAAGTTAAACATGTTACCTAATAAAATCAAATAAAACCAATTGAACCAATAATAGATTAATCATGTACATTCATTAATTTCATAAATATGATTATAGTAATTTCACAAATATGATTATTACTCATATGATTTTACATGAAATATTAATGAAACGATAAAACATTTTATGAAATAATTTTAAGTTAAAATTCAAGATTAGTTATTACATTAGTTCATAGAATTGGGTAGGTGAGTGTCAAAGTTATGCATCCTAATTAGAAATGATATTGCATAAATAAGTTTTAAATTTAATATATGATTAATAAAAATTATTTGTGTTGAAAATAATTAAGCAAAAAGTAAATTCAAAAAATATGTTTGCTATTCTCAAAATCCAATGATGAGTCATAAGGCACACNAGGTGAGTGTCAAAGTTATGCAACCTAATTAGAAATGATTTTGCATAAATAAGTTTTAAATTTAATATATGAATAATAAAAATTATTTGTGTTGAAAATAATTAAGCATAAAGTAAATTCAAAAAATATGTTTGTTATTCTCAGAATCCAATGATGAGACATAAGGCACATGGAGCCAAAAAATCTAAACCTCTAAACTCAATTGGTCACTTGAGACCAATTGATTGGCCAAACTTCAAACATTGGATTCTTATTAGTTAACCATAGATGTAGCATCTGTAATAATAGTAATAATAATAATAATAATTTTTAATTAACGGGTTAACATGCGACAGAGACGAGCAATACGGGAGGTGACGTCGTGCTCGAATAGACCAAGCAAGGTGTAACATTGAAGACTTGAGCGTCGAACATATCTGGGCCTTGAGCAAAACCTTGGAGGAAGGAAGCCGATGAACAAAAGTCGAGCAAATTGCATTTTCCAAAAAGTATATTGTGAGGGCAAGGAAATTAAGCGGTCAAGTAAGAGAAAACATCAAGTGTCCAATCAGTCCCTTCAATCTCATGGTTTTGTTTGATCGCGTGCGAAGGTGACAAGGACAAGAGGCATAGGAGAAATTAGATGAGGCAAGAGCAGCTTTTGTTGATGTCTGGCATGAAGTAGAATGAGATGAGAAAGCTTTCTAAAGTGAGCACTGTGCATGTTTTGGACGAGATCGGCATAGCGAGAAAGTTTGAGCACTGAGTGAACCAGAAAAATATTATTTACTTTTAAATTTATAAGTAAATGAGAAATAAAATATTAAATTTAAGAAATAGAACAAAATATTTTAGAGATAATAAGATTAATAATAATTAATGATATTATTATTTTATTGAGATATTAAAAATTAAATCATAATATAATGATAAATATTAAATTAGAAAGTAAAAACAAATGATGATTTATGGATTTAAATATTAAAAAATATGATATTAACTTTTATTGAAATTTAAAATATTATTATCAACTATAGAAATAAGCATGATTGTTATGTTTAGAAACATACTAAATGGTGAAATGGATTGATATATATAATAACATATTCATATAAATATAGAGTATATTAAAAATGTGTGATTAAAATAAAAGTAAGATTGTAATTAAAAAAAAGTTTAACAAAATAATTATAATAATTTATCAAAAGTTAAGTTAATAATTAATAAAGATTAATTATGACTTATAAACTAAATTATAATAGAAATTAATAAAATATGACATTATAGAATGAAAACAAACATTATTAAATAATATAATCACAGTAATATGTTAAATTTATTTTGGAAAATTATAATCATAAAGAAGTTATTAAAATTAAATAAAGATTATATAAACATAATTATATAATGTGATAAAATAATGAATAATAGAAGATGAAATTTAAGGAGTAAAGAAGCTACCTGGCATTAAAGTGGGTACTATAATTTTTTAATAATGATAATAATATTGATTTTCTTCTAAATCTGCATTTGATGGGAAAAAAAGTGCATTTCATGGTTATATAGATAGGCTGATATTTTATATAAAATTTTGACTTAACTAAAATATTAAATTTATTGATCATATGAAAAACGTCATTTATCTAACAATACATTTATATTTGTTTATTGTACATAATGAGTGTTATAGTAAGATAATGAATGATATTTAGAATATGAATAAAATGAATTATATAACATGCCCGCATGTGTATAGCTCACTAATGTAGTCATCCTTCTATGATATTAACTAGGGTTGCTAAGGTACACGTGCACAAATATTAAAAATTTTATTGATATTGAAGTGTCTTAGTTGATATAATTTAGACAGTGCTCTTATGACGAATGTTATATAAAAAAATATAGATAATAGGATATAATTGTTGGGGTTATTTGAATCTTTAATATGGTCATCCTTGAATGACTAGACAATTTGATTCTAGCTTGGTGAACCTCTAGTATGCATATTGCATCTTTTCTTCCTTATATTATTGTTATTTTAGAAATACGAGTATCTCACTAAGTTTGCTGATAACTTTTTAAACTAGCATTTTCAGTTTTAAGCAATTAATTAGAAGATAAGTGACAGAAGTGAAAATTGTTGTAGATAACACAACCAAATTAGAGAAAGTTAATTATAATCATAATTGTCTTACTATTAGATTTATTTAATTATCAGTAGTTCTTTCAATTTATTTTTATTATACTACTAAGTATTTAATGATAATAATAAAGATAGAAATTTTTTAGTTGTACCATTTGTTTGCATGTTCCCGCCTTAATAAATTCAAGCCTTGTGTCAAATCATGATATTTAGATCAAGCATAAACCGAACCTAGCCCAGTGTGACCCAGCTTGACCCAATAAAACCCAACTCAAGAATTAGTTTGATTGGCTTATCCAATTTTCCCACCAAGTCCTAATAAATCAAACATAAAGAGCAATATTAATTCTTAAATTTGCTCATATGAAGTTATTTTAAGCTAGCCCAAGTTAACATATTTCACCAATTAAGACTTAAACTTTTAAATTGTCCACATTGATTAAACTCAATCATATCAACGATTTTAAATAAATCAACGAGCTTAATATATCCCAATATCAACAGATTAAGCCAACTGATCTATGAAACCCCAAGTTGCCTCAATTAAGGNAGGTGAGTGTCAAAGTTATGCAACCTAATTAGAAATGATTTTGCATAAATAAGTTTTAAATTTAATATATGATTGATAAAAATTATTTGTGTTGAAAAAAATTAAGCATAAAGTAAATTCAAAAAATATGTTTGTTATTCTCAAAATCCAATGATGAGTCATAAGGCACATGGAGCCAAAAAATCTAAACCTCTAAACTCAATTGGTCATTGAGACCAATTGATTGGCCAAACTTCAAACATTGAATTCTTACTAGTTAACCATAGATGTAGCATCTGTAATAATAGTAATAATAATAATAATAATTTTTAATTAACGGGTTAACATGCGACAGAGACGAGCAAAACGGGAGGTGACGTCGTGCTCGAATAGACCAAGCAAGGTGATAACATTGAAGACTTGAGCGTCGAACATATCTGGGCCTTGAGCAAAACCTTGGAGGGAGGAAGCCGATGAGCAAAAGTCGAGCAAATTGCATTTTCCAAAAAGTATATTGTGAGGGCAAGGAAATTAAGCGGTCAAGCAAGAGACAAAACATCAAGTGTCCAATCAGTCTCTTCGATCTCATAGATTTGTTTGATCGCATGCGAAGGTGACAAGGACAAGAGGCATAGGAGAAATTAGATGAAGCAAGAGCAGCTTTTGTTGATGTCTGGCATGAAGTAGAATGAGATGAGAAAGCTTTCTCAAGTGAGCACTGTGCATGTTTAGGACGAGATCGGCATAGCGAGAAAGTTTGAGCACTGAGTGAACCAGAAAAATTTTATTCACTTTTAAATTTATAAGTAAATGAGAAATAAAATATTAAATTTAATAAATAGAACAAAATATTTTAGAGATAATAAGATTAATAATAATTAATGATATTATTACTATATTGAGATATTAAAAATTCAATCATAATATAATGATAAATATTAAATTAGAAAGTAAAAACTAATGATGATTTATGGATTTAAATATTAAAAAATATGATATTAAAGTTTTATTGAAATTTAAAATATTATTATCAACTATAGAAATAAGCACGATTGTTATGTTTAATTAGAAACATACTAAATGATGAAATGGATTGATATATATAATAACATATTCAAATAAATATAGAGAATATTAAAAATGTGTGATTAAAATAAAAGTAAGATTGTAATTAAAAAAAAGTTTAACTAAATAATTATAATAATTTATCAAAAGTTAAGTTAACNATATAAATATAGAGAATATTAAAAATGTGTGATTAAAATAAAAGTAAGATTGTAATTAAAAAAAAGTTTAACGAAATAATTATAATAATTTATCAAATTTAAGTTAATAATTAATAAAGATTAATTATGACTTATAAACTAAATTATAATAGAAATTAATAAAATATGACATTATAGAATGAAAACAAACATTATTAAATAATATAATCACAGCAATATGTTAAATTTATTTTGGAGAATTATAATCATAAAGAAGTTATTAAAATAAATAAAGATTATATAAACATATTTATATAATGTGATAAAATAATGAATAATAGAAGATGAAATTTAAGGAGTAAAGAAGCTACCTGGTATTAAAGTGGGTACTATAATTTTTTAATAATGATAATAATATTGATTTTCTTCTAAATCAAATGCATTTGATGGGAAAAAAAAGTGTATTTCATGGTCATATAGATAGGCTGATATTTTACATTAAATTTTGACTTAACTAAAATATTAAATTTATTGATCATATGAAAAAACGTCATTTATCTAACAATACATTTATATTTATTTATTGTACATAATGAGTGTAATAGTAAGATAATGAATGATATTTAGAATATGAATAAAATGAATTATATAACATGCCCGCATGTGTATAGCTGACTAATGTAGTCATCCTTTTATGATATTAACTAGGGATATTAAGGTACACGTGCACAAATATTAAAAATTTTATTGATATTAAAGTGTCTTAATTGATATAATTTAGACAGTTCTCCTATGACGAATGTTATATAAAAAAATATAGATAATAGGATATAATTGTTGGGGTTATTTGAATCTTTAATATGATCATTCTTGAATGATTAGATAATTTGATTCTAGCTTGGTGAACCTCTAGTATGCATATTGCATCTTTTCTTCCTTATATTATTGTTATTTTAGAAATACGAGTATCTCACTAAGTTTACTGATAACTTTTTAAACTAACATTTTCAGTTTTAAGTAATTAATTAGAAGATGAGTGACAGAAGTAGAAATTGTTGTAGAAAACACAACCAAATTAGAGAAAGTTAATTATAATCATAATTGTCTTACTATTAGATTTATTTAATTATCAGTAGTTCTTTCAATTTATTTTTATTATACTACTAAGTATTTAATGATAATAATAAAGATAGAATTCTTTTAGTCGTACCGTTTGATTGCATGTTCCCGCCGTAATAAATTCAAGTCTTGTGTCAAATCATGATATTTAGATCGTGCATAAACCGAACATAGCCCAATGTGACCCAGCTTGACCCAATAAAACCCAACTCAAGAATTAGTTTGATTGGCTTATCCAATTTTCCCACCAAGTCCTAATAAATCAAACATAAAGAGCAATATTAATTCTTAAATTTGCTCATATGAAGTTATTTTAAGCTAGCCCAAGTTAACATATTTCACCAATTAAGACTTAAGCTTTTAAATTGTCCACATTGATTAAACTCAATCATATCAACGATTTTAAACAAATCAACGAGCTTAATATAACCCAAAATCAACAGATTAAGCCAACTGATCTATGAAACCCCAAGTTGACTCAATTACGATCAATTTGATCAAATTAAACCAAATGACCAAACCAAACACCTCCATTTGATCCAAAAAGGTCAATCAAATCCCGATTTAAGCTTGGTTAAACAAATTAGCCAATAGGACGAGTTAAGTCAACTTGAACCCATAATGGACCCAAAATTCAATTTTAGTTCAAATTGGGTCGACCTAACCAGTTAATTATTCTTAAGACTCAGGCCAAATCACATAATTGCAGGTTACCCCAACTTAACTTTGATAAGTTTACTATAGCAACTTAGCCAAGTCCAGGCTTAATACCATGCTACTCTATCATCGCAAGGTTCAAATTGATTGATATGTTTAGGTTTTCAATTTTTCGTGTGTTTTTTTTAGGACAGCAGCTGGTGTCCGTTCTTCTCCCTTTGAAGGTTGTAGGGGGTGTAAACGAGCCTGCTCATTCAGATACGACTCGTTCGATTTTTTTTTCTGTACGTGTTCAAAATGGCTTGTGACTAGCCTATTCGTGTTCGGCTCAATTCAAACTCCTTTGTTTGAATTAAGCTCGTGTTCAACTCGAAATAATTATGTACTAAATTTAATTAATAAAATAATATAATTTCATCACAAAAAAAATATATTTTAAAACTCTTCTAAAATGGAATAAAACAAAATTTAATTTACTCAACCACATCACGCATGGCCAAGTCACACGTGATACTAGCTTGCAAAAAATGGAGCTTCCCTTTTACATTTTAATGAGCATGGTTGAAGGTTTTGTTCTATTATTCATGGTGTGGGATTGTATGAAGAGAGGAGGCGGACTACAGGTTTGGAGAGAAGGCGACACGGGATTTGGTAAATTTTTCATTATTTACATATATACCACACCATTCTTATGTATTTACATATCCAACATCGTAAATTTAATGTAGGCCTACAGCTGTGGGAACAGGAAAAATACAAATTAACTTCATGAAAAAAAGCAAATTAATTTCTTAGGGATATTAACATGCATATACACCCAATACTTATGTATCCACATATCCAACACAAGAATTTTATTTATCTGTAGTCCTAGCTAAAATTCTTAAAAATTAAAAAAAAGTAATATTTACATAGAATATAACATTTTAATATATAAATAACATACTAATATTATTTATTTATTATTTAATTAATTCAAGTCAAATCAAGCCGAACACGAAAGAACAAACCTTTTTTAGTGTTCGGTTCGTTTATAAATCGAGCTCAAAAAATGTGTTTGTGTTTGGCGTGTTTGCTTAACGAACGAATAGAACACGAGCTACTTAGCTAGCTAAACACTAGTTCTTTGCGAACAAGTTTTTTTGACAGCCCTAGAAAGTTGTATCCAAAGAATTGAGTGGTGCTCTGGTTGCGTGTCTCTCCCGAGGTGTTGATTATCTTCACAATCCCCTTTTGCATCTTCCGCACGATGCTCCAAGCCATCCTCCATCGTTGCAACAGCCCTGAATAGCACTTGTTTGTTGTTTCTCAATGTAGTCTTTCCATGCCAACCCTTCTTGCTCGTTTTCACCGCCCCGAACAGTTGCTCCTTGCTGTCCTGCAATCTCCCACTTTGCCCCTTCGCTGCCATCACCCGGAAAACGACACACATGTTGTATTCTTGCTATCACCCTAGCGGCTCCAGTCTTTCCCGCCGCGCCTCGCCGCTTCACTTACCGCCTCACTTGCTGCCCTTTGCTTCACTGCCAACGTGATTCCAGCCCCTCATATTGCTTTCCAAACCGTCGTCAACCCATTTCAGCCACCTAACTCCACTCCCCAACCACCTAGCCAACCTCCAGCACCCATGAATCGAGCTCTAGTGTGAATTTGTGTTATATTTGTTGTAATTTTCCTTTCAAGCGTATTTGATTGTAACCGTCAATTTGTTTTCAGTAATAATATTTATTTATTATATTTTGTTTTGGCTTAACTCTGGTATCACCAGGTCACCCAACCAAGCACTGCGCCTCTCAGTCGATCGCGTCTGCACTACTCTGCTTGATCACGCTATAGTGTCAAGATCGCTGAATGGCCAAAGCTCACGGAAACAAATTCAAGTGGGGAAAAATGAAAGAAGCAACCTTTAACTCGATTCAGTTAAATCACGCCATTCGATCCATCAAGCTGATGCATGTAGCAAAAAGTGCAATGCCATAGTTTTAATCATATTGTATGTCAAAAAAATTATCAGATTACATGTTGTTCCAAAAATTATTTCTGACAGAGATGAAAGACTCATATCTAAACTATAGAAAGGTGTTCAAAGAGACTTAAACACATTTGCATTTTAGTACAAATTTTCATCCACAAACTGATGGACAACCAGAGTATTAGATGACTTTTTGGGGCTCTGTATTCTTAACTTTGGAGGCAGTTGGGAAAATCACATTCTGATGATTGAATTTGCCCACAATAATAATTATCAATCCAGTATTAAGATGACTCCATATAAAACACTATGTGACAAGAAATGCATAACTCCATTGAGTGGGGTTGACATAAGAGAATGTCAAATGTTAGGTTTTCAATTAGGTGATAAAGCTATGGAGAAAATAAGATTAATTAGAGATATAGTGAATACTGCTCCGAATTGACAACAAAATTATCATTCCCTAAAACACAAAACAGTAGAGCTTGTGGTTGGTGATTTCGTGTTCCTAAAAGTCAGATCAATATGAGGTACTGCCAGATTTGGCCAGGGAAGTTGAGCTTCAAATATATTGGTTCTTTTGAAATCATAGAAATGGTTGGTCAAGTTGCTTACAGACTAGCATTTTTTATTGATATGTTATATATTCATGATGTATTTCACATATCAGTGCTAAGAAAATAGGTTTCAAACTCTAACCAGAGAATTTCACATGAGGATATAAAAGTGCAAAAAGATTTAAGAAATATTGAAGAACCTGAGAGGATTGTTGAATCTTATGTTAAGAAGTTAAAGAATAAGCAGATTCTTTATGTTAAGATTAAATAAAAGCATAGACCTAAACAATGAAACTGCTTTGGAAAATAAAAAATGCAGCAGAAATTCACTTTTTTGCTCAAGTAGATATTTAAAAATTTTGAGGATGAAATTTTTATGAGCGGAGTATTGTAATACCCAATTTTGGTTAATCAGGTAAAAGTTTAAAAAAAACTATATCCAATTTTCGCATCTCCCCAAATATACTCCAAGTATTTTTATAAAATTGTTTACTTTTCAACAATTGATTTGGCATATAAAAATTATACATGGATTATGGATACATTTAGAATTATAAAAATAAAAAGATACTATCTTAATTAAACTAATAATATATTAAGTAATAATAATTAACTGTGTTAATCATCCTATGACACTGTAGCATCCCACTTTCCGTGACATGCATATGCTTGATGGATCAGATGAATGTAATTTAATTGAATCGAGTGCAACTTCATTCATTTTTTCCCTCACACAATTCATTTCTACGAGTTAGGGCTTTTCAGCAATCCCAACACTATAGCAGGATCAAGCAAATCGAAACATGCGCGGTCGGCTGAGAGGCGCAACGCTCAGTTGAGAGTTCTAGGAAAAAACTGGCAACGGAATTCTCCTTTATGTGTCATTTAGAACATTCATTTCCTTTCCCACGATCTTTTTCCACGACTTGCCACGGGATAGAGCAGTTCTCTATTTATGTTTACTAAAGCAGGGGCGCAAGTGTGGCCAGAAGTTGTGAATTAATTTCTTGATTCTTAAGTAAGGTTTTAAGTTGTAGGCACGCTGTATAGGTGGAGGATAAGAACAAAAAAAAATTAGGAGAAACCTTTAGGGAGAATTTATGCGTGGAAGCCATTTTGAGGTAAGCTTTGCAAGGAAATTATGGTTGGTGATAGACTAAGACCTAAGCTAAAATTTCATGAAAATTCTATAAAATTATGATTCCATGTGGTTTGGTAAGGTATGCTTTGACAAGAAAATTATGGTTGGGGATAAAGTAAGTCCTCAGCTAAAATTTCATGAAAATTCTATAAAATTATGATTCTAGGTGGTTTACAATAAGCGGTGAGCTCGAAGCAAGCTTGAGGAAAGTTGTCGTAGAACTGTTCGGTCGATTTAGATGAAATATTTCATGTGCTAAAATAAGATGAATTCATTTTTATTTGATTAATATGTGATTTCATTTAAAATATGATTATAGTTAGAAATGTATGCATATTATCGGTTACCTGCATATGTTATATACATGTAAGATTGAACCGACACTGATGAAGGTTATGATTTTACTATTTTATTGATTTTGTGAATATATTTATGAAATTATTGTTTGTAGATATTCGTAAATTGTTGTATACACATATGATGCATGATTTACATATGATAAATGATCGCTATATGACATGCTTAAAAGAATGTCATAAGTGCTACAATAGGTGGGTTATTACATGAATTGTTTGCAGGTACGGATGACAAGGAATGATGAGATTCTCGATTCCAGATGTTTAGGCAGGGATGGTGGTATTAGGAGAGCTATTAATCATTGTTATGTTGAGATGAGCTCAAGTTTTATCAATAGTTATTTTAGCTCATGAGTTGGGTGACAACCTAATGACATAAAATGAAATGAATGTAGTTAAAGTCAATGCAATCATAAGTGGCATTCCTAAGACAACTCTTATTTTTATGAAATCATTATGGATTTTTTTTTTGTGATTGCATGTGAATGAATGAGATATATATTAGTTACAGTTGTTATTGTTTACTATATTTTATGTTGCCTTAAATATCTCACATGATTAAAACATGTCTATTTCATGTAATGTTGTCACGCATATGAACTGCGATTGTACATGCACATTTCTTTCTTTCCGTCTATAAAATTATGTTTTAATCTTGATTATTTCAATGAGCTTGTAGCTAACTCCTATATGTTGTTAATTCTAATACTATCTCTCAAGCTGGACTCGATTAATATATATTCTAATACAATCCATCAAGTTGAAGCATGAATGTCAGTCATGTTCAACCTGGAATTGAAGTCATCGAACAGTGGTCGGAAAACGTCTTTGTGAGAAAATCCACCAGCAGGCCACTAGATGGCGCAAACAAAACTCAAATTTTCCAGGACTTGAGCTTTTTTTTAATGAAGTGTCGGTCAATCTCAATATGATTGGTGTAATCATGATGGACCGGATTGTGAGCAATGCTAATATCGTTTTATTATCACAGAACAATTGCAGAGGGACGGAGATTGGCATACGTAGTTCTCGGAGCATGATGCGTAACCTGATAGCTTCACAGATTCTCAGGGACATGAACTAAAATTCGGGTTCAGCACTACTCCGAGCAAATACTAACTGCTTTTTTATTTTTCATATATCAAAGTTTCCTCACACAAAAGAACAGTACCCCGAGGTAGATCGCCGATCATGGACGGACCAGGCCTAATCAGCGTCTGTGTAAACTACAATAGAATGAGAAGTGTTGCATAAAAAAACTTTTGTTCGGTGTGTCTTTTAAATAGTGGAAAATCTGGTGGATAGCTTGGAGATGGTGTTCATAGGGATCATGCATGAATTAACTTATTATCCCAACTGCGTGACATATGTCGGGGCGAGTATAGGCAAGGTAGATAAGTTTCCCCACAATGCATGAGTCTTATTTAAAAGAATCGCATTGAGAATATCAAGAAGTTTTTCATTGAATCCATCGGAATAGCCACTGGTTTGCACACGAGAAGATTGGTCAATTACATATTTTCATTGAGACAGGTAAATGCCCCAAGATGATCGAACAACTTCCATGCTTAAGAAGTATCAGAGAGATCTCAAGTCCATTTCAAAAGAAGCAGCAAAAATGTCTTTCAGAGATTTCAATGTTGGTAGGTCATTACATGTGAGTACAATGTCGACAAAAACGATAAGGATAGCTACCTGGTTACTAGAGGAATGTCAGAAGAAGACAATGTGATCCGATTGAACCTGAGTGAACCCATGGCCTACCACCACCTTTGTGAACTTGTCGAACAATGCCCATAGTGATTGCTTCAGTCTATAGATGGACTTTTGCAGCCTACATACTTGCCTCTGGGAGGTAGTAGAGTCAAAGCCTGGAGGAAAGGCCATGTATACCTTCTCTGCAAGATCGTCATTCAGAAATGCATTCTTGACATCAAGCTAGAATAAGGGTTAATCCAGATTCACCGTAAAGGATTATAGGACCCGAATGGTGTTTAACTTAGCAGTTGGAGCAGATGTCTCCTCATAGTCAACTTCATAGGCCTGCGAGTACCTTTTGGCGACCAATCGTACCTTATTGCATTCAAAGGATCCATCTGACTTAAACTTGATGCTAAAAATCCATCGGCAACCCAATACGTTCTTGCCACGAGAAAGATCAATGATGTCCCAAGTAAGTTTTCGCTGAAAGGCATTCATCTCCTCCATGACGGCAGCTTCCCAAGCTAAGTCTGCTAAGGCAGCCTCAATAGTAGATTGGAGCTAATGATTGGTCAGGGCAGTAGCAAGTGCTTTGTAGGTCGGCAATTAATTGCGGAAAGAAACATAGTTTGTCATAGGATATAGAGAGCAAGTTTAATTGTGTATCTTACTAAAGAAACTAACTTCCTCATTCAAAGTAGTAGTGTTGGGAATGTCGCTCGGAGGGGAATCAGGACCCGGCAAGGGGGCAGCAAGCTCCAGAATAGGCAGATCATAACAAGTGCACCGAGTGTAGACACGAAGAGTGGGAGGATGAGATAGTGGGACCAAAGGGACAAATGGCTCCTTAGTGGTAGGAGAAGTGGGTGGAACTAAAGGAACATGGGGCTCCTCTGATGTGGGGGGAACATCCACGGGAGTAAGATAAGGAGCAGTGTCCAAGAACTCTAGCTCCCCTCACTGGAGGCCGAGTTAGAAAAGTAGGGAACATTTTCAAAAATTTAAACATTAGCACTTAAATAGACTTTATTTGTAATAGGATCAAAAAATCGATATCCTAAAAATACATTTTATGGACCTGGGATTAGGTTTACTCCGAGTTGGGGTCATATTCCGAACGAAGGTCGTGCACCCATAAATTTTTGGATCGAAGGTGGAGAAGACCTGATTGGTAGGAAAACATGATCTCAAAACGGCTAAAAGGGTTCGGAAGTTGTGGATTTTTTAGGAAACTCTATTGATGAGATAGACGACAATAAGTATGATATCATTTCAGAAATATTTTGAGACATTAGATTAAAATATAATGGAATGAGCAACGTTGAGGAGATGTCGGTTGTTTATCTCGGCTACCTCATTCTGTTGAGGAGTGTCCTTACACGAGCTATTATGGAGGATGTCCTTATCAATAATTCTCCTAATAGAGAGTTAAAGAATTCAAAATCATTGTCGGTCCGAAGGACTTGAATAGAAGTTTTGAATTAGGTCAAAATGAAGATGTGAAAATTTTTTAAGGTAAATGCAGCTTCAAATTTGTCTTTTAAAATATAGACCCTGTCATCTGAGTATGACAATTAATTAAAATAAAAAATGGCTGTTTATTGGTGTAGTTGGGAGTGTGAAAGGGTCCACATAAATCACTGTTAATAATTGAAAAAAGAGCAGAAAGCATGTAACTATAGGGTAGATAAGGAACACAATAATGTTTAGTTAACTGACAGTTTTCACATTTGAAATTAAAAAAAAAATTATTAGTAAACTTCAACGAATACAATGATTTTAAATACTAGAAAGTATGATGACCGAAATGACAATGTAACATAACAGAGCATTCAATTGACTGAGATAAACAGCAACTATTAGGTGGAGTGTCCTCGTTCTCCATGCTTTTCTCTTGAAAGAAGTAAAGCTCATCTTTCCGCTTAGTAGTTCCAATCATCCTCCCCGAACGACGTTCCTAAAAGACACAAACATCGGGGAAAATTGAGTAATGCAATTAATGTCATATACCAACTTACTGACAGACAAAAGGATACACTTCAACAAAGGAAGATATAACACAGATTCAAGAGCTAGATTTGTTGTTAAAACAACGGACACTTTACTAGCAATGAAAATATGGAAATCATCAGTAATTTTAATAGTATCTTTCCCAGAACATAGATAGTATGTCGAGAAGGTTTGAAAGCTTCCAGTCATGTGATCCGTGGCACCTGAATCAATGATCCATGAACTGAAAGGGGCAAAAGAAGTGTGGCATAGGATTGATATCTTGACGAATGTGGGAAGTCGACTAGCCGGAAGAGAGTGGACTCGATTTAAGTAGTTTGATTAAGTGCTCAATTTGACTCTTAAGAGAATCGAATGGTTCTGGAATGTTTTGGGTATGGGTCGACTGTACCGTATTGGATTCAAATGTTGTAGTGAGACCCTTAAAAAATGAGGATTTGGCCGAAATTTTCGATGTAGGTTTCTCATGGAGCTTCCAACACTTATCACGAGTATGGATGGGTTTGCGACAGCAATAATAAGTGAGGTGACCAGTTCGGTGTTGAGCATTATTAGACCAAAGAGAATGATTCGATAGACGGAGTGGAGGCACCAAGCATGACAAGTCTTCCGCTCTCTTTGCGACAAATCTCAATGAAAGCGACGCAAGCAGAAGGAAGAGGATCCCGGCCAAGGATACAGCCCCGGACTTCCTCAACATTTTTGTTGAGACTGCCGAAAATTTGAACATAAACATTTTCGAAATTTTTTGAAAGAGATTGGTAGGACATAGATTCCTAAGTGTAGTCATAGCATAAGTCGCATTTAATCTATAATGCAACCAGGTCATTATAGTACTGGGTCATGATCCTTGATCACTGTTTTGCCTCTCAGATTTTCTTAAACACCTCATAGAGTTCCCTACATTCAAATAGGTATCACAAACTATCGTCCAAAGGGCTATATATATGATCAGTCAATCAAAGTCTCCATGGAGTGGATCAGCCACAACATGACCATGGAATTCTCTACTTCCCAAACACCATACGTCGGGTCAGTCTTTCGAGGTTCACGAATCAAAACAGTGAGATGACCAAATTTCTCACGCCCTTTGATGAACAACGACACAGCTTGGGACCATTAAAAAAAGTTATTGTTGTTTAGTTTAAGGGTTGTCAACAAGAAGTTCATGTTGTTTTCTTGTCCTCCGTTCTTCGAAGAAATGGGAATTGATCCTTCAGTAGATGCAAAAAAAACCTTCAGATGATGGCTTGGTGCTAGAGGAGTACGCCATGGGATATTGCGTTGTCGAGACATCGGAAGATTCCGGCTGCCAAAGGGAAGAGGTATGGCCTCGGGAACAGGTACCAACTGGACTAAATCCTCTGGTCGACTAGAAGAAGACCCTGGCAATCCGAACAGAGGTTTCTGTAAGAGCTCCAACAAACATGGAGGGAAGCTGTTAGGCAGAGGTTCCGGCTGCTAGGGTTTGGGAGGTGGCCCTGGCGGTCAGAGCTGAGGTTATGGAGAGGCATATGGCCGGCTAGAGTGTAACCAGGTGCCTGAAAGAGGACCTAACTGGCTTGGGAGGGCTTGGAAGAAAACCTAGCTAGCTCGTGAGGGAGAAATGATACCCGGACTACCTAGCGGCGGCAACTAGGTTGGGACCATGCCTCTGATACTATGTTAGAATAAAACTAAGGTAATTCTTATTGATACAAGGAGTGGTATATATACCCATTACATAATCTACTAATGAGGAAAGAAATAAAAAAAATATACAGTAGAAAATAGAAAGGAATAATAAAGAATCAAAGATAATAAACTGAAATTAACAAAGGCTATTACTAGCTATTAATATATATTCTAATATTATGCATGCTTCCAAGTAATTGAGAATGTTAATGAATTATGAATTAATTTGGATTGATAATGTTTGTGAAGATTAAATTAGATTAATTTATTACCTATCGAGTCCTGATTTGTGCAATCCAAAACTAGTGTGTTGGGAATTGTGTCTGAGTGAGTCGTCTACCTCTGACGCGCCACAGTCGATCCTAAAAGAAGTTCAGCTAGGGTGTGACATAGAAAGACCAAAAAACAAGCTTATCTATTCACAAAACTAGCATGAAAGAATTATTAATATCCAGTTTAATAAATTTAGAAGCTTTACTAATACATGTTTATCCCCTTGTAAATGACATGTAATGAAACTCCTTCAAAATGTAATAGAAACTATATTTGGCTTCAAATACAAGCTACACGGAGATGAGCATGAGCTCATTTTCCTACATTTACGAGAGCTGATGTATAAGTAGATTTTGTAGAAAATTAAAACATCAAGAACAAGAATCACACCTCCAAACCTACCAACCAAACACCACATATAAGAGTTTATTGTCAATTATCTTCGATAATATGAAGAGTAGCAAAATAATAATAATAATACATAAATGACATCTAAATTGAATGGATATAAACAGAATAACTAGAAGTACCTGGGAGGCATTGCAATTTTCACCTGCGCTAGCCATTGCCACAGTGCCCATTTTTGAATGCTTTAAATCGGGATGAATTTCATCATCGAAAAAGCGAGCTTGTTCACCATAAAGAAATCTGCATATCACACGAAGTCAAGTTGAAGTAGGGAACAGTCTCAGGTATATGATGGCACAAAAATTTCACGAGTTTTTTTAAATTTTCTTCAAGATGACAGCGCATACTTATTTTATTTGTCATCTTTAGGGGAAATATTTGCATACGGAAGCAGAGCTACGTGCGTAATAACCTCCGCTTCGTGATTATTAGGGGGTTATTGAGAGGTTATTAAAGTATTAATTTCAATAGCATATAACCCCAAAAACCTTCCAATAACCTTTGTGGGTTCTATTTCGATGTTAATCATAAGTTATTATGAGGGTATTGCGGGTGGAGTACGTACACAGAGCTGCGTGTGTACTCCGTATGCAAATATTTCCCCATCTTCAGGGTACCATATATTTTAAGGGAAAAATCATCTAGTCTATCGGGGTTTTCATCTTACTTAGACTGTAATGGAATTTAGACATTAAAAGCAAAGGAGAAAAAGAATAAAGCCAATTCAAATAGCATAAAAGGTAACGCAAGTGCCAAATTGATGGAAACAAAATCATGTAAGGATTAACAAGTCATAAATATGAAAATATTCATTCTTATTGGTTTATAAAAAAATGCAAGTAGAGACTAAGTTCCTTTAGTCTCTGGTTAAGTTCAGTAGCAAAGCAGTATTCTGTGAAGTAACTTGCATAAATGGCTGGAAAAGTATAGCAATACTAACTTGTACACAGAGTCGCCTCCCTTGCCCGTTCCAGTACGGTCTCCAGTTTGGGCCATGAAGCCCTTCTCAACTGTGTGGAACAGACAACCATTATAGTATTTCATCCTGCAACCATGAAAGAACCAAATAAAATCCACTATGCTTGAAGCCTTACTGTTGCGACCCAAGGAGATTTAACGTTCTGATATGTGATGTAGCATTATTAGGAAATTTCCTATATTTCAAGATAATTAATCAAATTTAAAATTCAGAGTTCCACAAAAACAGGCTCACCCTACAGTGACAATTAGAACAGAAAACAAAAGCAAGGGGAATCAAAAAATGATTCCAAAATCAAAACAGGTTAATTATATCATATTGTTGTTTGTTGCGTGATTGAACAAAATCATGTTAGGTGTATCAAGGTGAGAAAATTGAAAATAAATAAACAAACCTAATATATGGATAGTTACCTAGGGGCATTGCTACGTAGCTGCATAATTCCTAGAGCAATTCAATACTGCACATGCCTTCTAGGTTTACCGCAAGTTAATTATCAACACAATATGGTCATTCCTTCAAACACGGAAAGTGCAAAAGTAGCACAATATGTACTTCGTGTTAGGCTAAAATTAGCTCTATCAGCTGTGATAGAACGCATCACTTGCATCTGATGATGCATTGCATGGAAGGAAAGGATTGAAGGGCCTTCCGAATAACTCATTTACCAATACAGCAGCAATTCTAACATAATATACTAGTAAACAAATCACATAACAGTGTCACAGCCTGTATACAAGTATGTGCCATATATCCGAGCAAAAAACTAACTGTATATCAAAATAGAAACTTTCAAGGAGGAATAAATTTGAAGTTTGCTAAGAACAAATGTGAAATCTGCAAGGCTCGAAGTATTTACATTTAGCTTTCAACGTAAAACATGGTTAATAATTCAATAGGGACTCCATTTCTGATCTTCAGAATCATAAGATTATAAATATGAAGTAAACAAAATAAGATCACTTTACAATTATTCAAATTAAATGCGACAAATAAAAATGTTAAAGATGGATGTGTGATAAATAATGAAGAATAAATTGAAGATAATTTTATGAGACAAATGATGGTAGTAAAATCTATTCAAAATAAGATAGCAGAGAATATCCGTGCGGTGTTAGCTTATAAAGAGAAGATATATCAACAAGATAGATAAAATCAAATGAGAGGATTTGAACGGAAAAAGAGTTAAAACAAATAAAATATGGTTCAAGATTATGAAAAAAATATATGCAACAAAGTAGGGTTAACTCCTCGTGAAGTACTTAATACAAGCAATGAGAGAAGTTGTTGATAAAACAGATGATGACAGTCCACCAAACCTCTAAATTACTAATTTTTAGATCTATCTTTCATGGCTTAGCCAAGCATCAAAATAGCATTATCATTTCTACGATGCTCAACTTGACTTTTAGTCAGTTCTTTACTGTATAATTCCTCAGCTTATCCAACTTATTAACAATTTTATAAGACTTACATTCCAATTTCACTTACTGTCTTAGCACGTAATAGTCGTAAGACACTTAATTCACTTTTCAACCTAAACTTAGCTCTAGAAGACAAATTTTATATTTTAATTGATACCCCTATTCTTCCATATAGAAAATCCAAGTTGCTTGAACATGCCCAATTTAGGTATGGATTGATATTTTCTGTTGAGATCTCTACAAATAAATTACAAGTCATATAATTCATCTTTATGTATGCTAATCTGTAACACAAGTGTCTAGCCTAAGGGCAATTTTGTCTTTTGAATGCCTAAGGGAATTTATTGAACTTAGTCATGTGTCATTTATTATTGTTTAGTATACATAGGGCTAAAATGTTTAGGGTTAGGGTTATGTATGTGATTGGATCATTCTTAGGTTTAAGATTTGGGAGATATTTCCTACCTATCGAATTGTAAGTTGTGAGAGATCGTCCACCTCTCAATTTGTAGGTGTTTATCTTTATGTATTTGGATTGTATTGTTTGGTGTTTATGAAATAAATTATATATTGCCCAAATTTATGTGGGAAAGCTATGTCGGATCCTATCAAATGGTATCAGAGCAGTCGGTTCGAGCGAGCAAAGAGGAAGGATCGGGTTTTCCCTAGTTGCCATTCGAGAGCAAGAGTTTCCACAAGAGCCATCGTAAGAAGGATCACAGAGTACAGAGCGACTCAATCTAATTCTTCATCGGGATACAGTCACGATTTGGAGCTAGCGAGATGCCAATGTCAGGATCACTAGCGGAAGCCAATGATGAGATTACTGCGTATAGGGAACATAGCTTACACGACGTCCTCGTCACACCTAATTTATTATATACATTCGCGATAGTCGCACGCACGAGATTGCGGCATTCCTTCGCGAGTCAGTCGCAATTTGAGCTAGCTGGGGGAGGATCACGGCATACAGATAATGCCACAGTCACAGGAGAAGCCAAAACGTGGGATTGTGTCGTGATGTACAAAAGTAATGCACTACACTTGATTGAAATAAGCAGTCGGGATCGCGGCGTAAAGGAGTTCCATGTAGCTTGTGACGTAAACTTGTGATCACAACATAAATTAGTGATCGAGATTTGCAACATAAAGGAATTCAAATTGAAGCTTCCGGAGTTTGATGCGTCTTTTAATTGTTCCACCAAACCGCATACAGAAATATCAGGATCATGTCGTCTAGAGTTCTGCACACGTTGAAACCACGTTCAGAAATTCCAAATCTCGTGATCTTAGGGCAAAAGAGTTTCAATACTGCCCAAGAGAAATGGCGGCAAAAAGGGTGAATGCTTTATAGGAAAAACTAGCGGAAGAGGTCAGTCAAATCACATTTGAAATAGAGGAGCTTCTGTCGGCGATGGAGAGGAAGTTGGAGGGGAGGTTCACAACCCTAGAAAAAATAATTTAAAAGACTGCAGAGTCCCACACAAACCCACCAGTTTTTGCAGCGGGATAGAACAACGAAGTCTGGAACAAACGCAAGCGGCAGCAATCAGAAGAATTTGTGCAATATCTAGGCAGCATCACTGTTTTAGGTAGATTTGGAGCTATGAGATCAGGTAAGGAATGGGAAGTGGACTTGAGTATCAGCACTTGGAAGGAATGACATGGCATCTGGATGGCTAGAACGAGAGACAACAAGCAAAATGGGATGGTGAGCGATTCGGGGAAGTAGAAGATTAATTTGAAAGATTTTGACTCAAAACAAAGAACCATGGTGGGTGGGACCTCAACTGTGCACCCAACCGCAACAGTGACTTTTGTTGCAACAATTTTGGAGCTTATGGGGATGGACGAGTTGATTATGGGG
>JXCR01075185.1:217253-235994 GCA_002079205.1 Phalaenopsis hybrid cultivar | reverse complement strand
CAAAGTCTTATATTATGATACCAAATATCTTTAACTTTAGAGTTGACCTTCATTATTAAAAAAATTCTACCTAAATTTACCACAATATTTATTAACATAAATATAGTCATTTAAAGTTAAATATTAGTATCCCGGGTCATGTTAAATTAATTTTTAAAATATAGTTAATTGATGGCAAATAAAATTTAGTTTACTTCTTTTTAAAAGAAAATTTTCTTCCCCCCAAACTTAAGTTTTAATTAATTTTAAGAAAAAAGTTTTAGTAAAAAATTTTACTAGGTGAAAGAAAACAAAGAATGCATGAAAGTAAAAACTGACCTGTAGAGGATTTCTGATTATGAAACAAAGCTCTAGTATACTATAGAAAAACACAAAGGCTTTAAATCATTAAATAAAACATAATATAAAAACTAAAAAATAAAATTGAGAATACTAAACATGCAGAAATAAGTAAAAGTCTATAATTGCTATTACAATTATGTTCACAACACAACTTGAAAGTTTTACTACAATAGTTCTCAAATGAAAATACAACACATTACAATAACAAATAACAAACAAAAACAAAAACAAACTACACTAGACTCATAAAAATATTAATTTTCATCTCCTTCCTCATCATCATCATCATCATCATCTTCTTCTTCTTCTTCTTCTTCTTCTTCTTCCTCTTCTTCATCCCGAATAGGAGCATAGGGAGTAAAACTGGGCAAGGAGGAAATTACACATTGGGTTCACCCCTAAAATGTCTCACCATAGCATTCTAAATATCAATATCATACTGAACTCTCCCCTGCTGATATTCATTATTATAAGCATTTCTTGCTCTAATCTCTCCCAACTGACTTTGAATATTAATTATGTCCATTTGTTGAATCATGAGTTGGTGCATAATGTTTTCTAGTGATGCATGGCGAGAAGTAGATGGCCCTGTAGCTGATGTTGATGGTGTATTCCTTCCTCCACCCCTAGATTCCACAAATGATTCAACTCTTTGAATCATATGCCTCCCAATAGGATTCTGTGGTTGTAATCTTTCTTCATTTATATGGGATTCTACTCCTAATTGTTTGCATAAAGTGAAAATCAAAATAGGGTATCCCAAACCACTAGCTGTAGAGCTACCAGCTATACTTCGAGCATGATGAACTATAAGTGCACCAATATCTATTGCTTTCATGTTTTGAATGTAATAGTTCAATATTGCTCTATCTTTTGTAACATCGACAAGATGATTCGTTGGCAATAATTTAGCAAAAATAAAGTGATTTCATTCCTTTGACGGGCTAGTCAACATGGAAGGAGGAAAGTTAACTATTTTGTTATTCTTAATCTTCCACTTTCCTCATAGATCCGTCAGAAAGGAAATCACTTCATCCAGTGATGAATCAGTCATCACGAGTGCAGCATATTCATAAAAAAATACACCCCTCAACCCATAAAAAGGATTGATTTGATTAACAGTAAATTCAACTTGTTTACCTCTAACCAATATATGGTCATCAACAGTAAACCTCAAGTTAGAATAAAACTCCTAAATCATGGGGACAATTGGTATGACAGTGAAGTAGCAGAATCTTTTCCAATTTTTGGCAAGGATAAACCTTTCGATCTCGCCATCTTGGTTTGCAAATGCCCGTTCTGGGATCAATCTTCTGGTCTCTATTTAAGTATTGTAACTATGTTGGGCCTTGAAGTTAACGAATCCTCGTGAATCAAAATCTTTGGACAACCTTCCTCTCTTAACTCGGGGAGCCATTAGAAATTCTATGAAAATCCAAATAAATTCCAAATAAATTACTAAATAAAAAATCTTACTCTTGAAGCAAGATCACTTGGTAAGAAACTTTTCACCATGAGTTTTCTCCAAGCTTTTTTATCAAAAATCACAAATTTTGGAGCTTCCAAAATGTAGGAAAAATCCATGCTAAAAATAAAAAATTTCTAAATTAAGGGAAGCTCTTACTAAGAGAAGATGAAATGTAAATTTTTGGCCTCCAAAATATTCTTTAACATCTTCAAAAAGAAGCCCTAGGTCAAGGTTTAGAGGTAGGAGCCGACATAAGCAGTGAAAATTGAGCTTGTTTGTGCGATTTTTTGGCTTTCTAGGTGATCTGGTGTGTTCAGGTTTTTGATGCATCATGAGCCAGCTCTCTGTAAATTGGCGCATCAGGCATCAGAGCTTAAATTCACTGTATTTTGGTTTAGGTCAAAATCTGCTCTGTACCACTTTACGTCAACCTCAAATTAACTCAACTAAACATTTCTAAGTATATGTAAACATAATTATAACGCCAAACTTTCATGAACAACAAAAAACTCACTTTTATATAAAAAATCTGCGCTAATACAAACAAACAATTTTCAAGCCAACAAACATCAAATTCAATGTTCTAAAGCAAACCAACATCTGAACACTGAAATGTAAAAATCAAAATATTAAGCATAAACATAGATAGTGCAACAATAGAAAGGAAATGCAATCCAACTCAAAAAAATAAAACAAGCAGTCCTAAATAAAACATTCCATGCATAAATTAAGTTTAAACATCTTCTTCACTCTCATCCAACTAGATATCTCCCATTGATTAGTAGTTGACATACGAGATGTAGAAGGGTCATATGTAAAATCATAAGTTGAATCCTCTCTAATCTAAGAATGTTTCTTGAATATACATACCAAACCATCTTCAATACACTCAGTATGTTCAAAATGTTCCTTTCTTTAATCTAAATGATCCAACATTTCAAAAATATTCTCAATCACATGCATAAGATTTTGAGCCTCTTTCTCTATCTTCTTAATTCTCTTTAAAAGTGCATTCAAGTTATAATAGGTTTGAATAGGTGATGAATTCTGGATCCTTGACCCATCAGTGCATTCATATCATTTTCATCTCCCATTCCACTACAACTACAATAGACTTAAGATCCATCGGCTTCCAAGGAAGAAATACTTTTTCCCAACTTTCATAAGGTACTTACGATTGACTGCACAATAGAAAAATAGTGTATAGATTTCCAAGTCTAATTGCAGATCCATTAACAATCTAACCCAAAACTGATTTTACAATTATGACTCCAATATCAACAGGTTTTTCAGTTTGAATACAATAATTTAAAATAGCGCTCTCCTTCGTTACCTTACTGATCTTCAAGGTGGGTAGTAATTTCGATGTAATGAAGAAGGACCTTTCCGTAGAAGTATGATATAGCAATGATGATAGAAAACTTACATGTTCATCATCTCTGGCCTCCCAACTCGCATCTTCATCCGTAAGGTACTGGTAGAGTTCATTCATATTGTCTCTCGTAAGGGTAAAATTTGCATATCCCAGATAGACACAATCTCAAACATAAAATTCTCATTTATTCTTAAAAGAGTCAACTTCACAAACCTACCTTACACATAGACTATTCCTTGGTTGATCCCATAAAAATTTGCATAAAACTCTTTAACCATAAGGATGACTACAGCTGCAGTAGTGTAGCAAAGCACTTCTCAGCGCCTCTGCGCAATAATCTCTTCTACTCGAGTATTCGGTGTGTTAAATCCTCGATTTACAAATACCCTATCTTAGATTAGCCTCTTCTTCACTAGAACTCGATCATGTAATTTCTGGGCATCAAAACTGACAAACTTTCTTTGATTGAAAAGTGCAAATCTCATAGTATTTTTGGAGTGGAAAGCCATTGGATTTGAAATCTAGTGGTTTCTCCCTCGTTTTCCTCCTTAAAATAGACTTAGGATTCAATTTTTAGGAGTTTTAAGTAGAAGAAATCGCCAAAAACTGCCTTTTGAAACTTTTTAGTCATTTTTATCACCGCGGCGCATCATGCGCCAGCTCTCTGGAATTTGGAACATCATGCGCCATTTTCAAAAACAGCACTATTTCAATTTTAATCCAATAAATTCTCAATTTTTTCATAAAATTAGGAAAATAAAAATGTTTCAAAATATTTTTGCAAATAGATGGATGATATAAAGACCTAAACATGAATACAAGTAAAATATTTCAAACAATACAAACTCAAAAGCAATCTAATCAACAATACATAAGGGTTGCCTCCCACAAAGCATTTGGTTTAATGTCGTCAGCTTGACTTTCCCAGTCTTATTATGGGTGAACCAATATTACTGTTTCTTTAACAACTGGTCTTTGACCATCAAAATATGATTTCAATCTGTGCCTATTCAGTATAAATATTCTTCTAGTCTTGGGGTCTTCAATATTAACTGCTCCGTAGGGATAAACTTTTATAACTCTAAATGACCCTTTCCACCTAGCATCAATTTTCCAGAAAATAATTTCAATCTTGTATTGTATAATAAAACTTCAAGTTTAATTTCAAATTTTCTTTTTATCTTCTTCCGATCATGCCATTCTTTCATCTTTTTCTTATAAATCCTCGCATTATCGTAAGATTCATTCTTAATTTCCTCAAGCTCATTCAATTGCAACAATCTTTTGTCACCATCTTTTTTTAAATTTAAATTGAATTCTTTTATAGCCCATTAAGCTTTATGCTTCAATTCAATTAGCAAATGACAAGTCTTCCCAAAAATTAATCTACATGTGGACATTTTTATAGGTGCCTTATAAGCTATCCTATATACCCATAATGCAGATCTAATCAAACAAACCAATCTATTTTATTAAGATTATCACTTTTTTTCCAAAATTCTCTTAATTTTGCAATTAGATACTTATGCTAAACCACTAGTCTGGGGATGATAAACAATTACAATTTATTTCATTATATAATATTTTTCCAAAAATTTTACAACTGTTGCATTCCTAAAATGAGACCTTCCATTAGTAATTATTACTCTCGACATTCCATTTTTTGTAAAAATATTCTTAATTAAAAATTTTGAAACACTCCAACATCACATCTATGTAAAGTGATTGCTTCAATCTATTTTGAAACATAATTCATAGCAATCAATATATATATATATTTCCAAATGAAGGATAAATGGTCTGGTCCCATAAAATCTAATCCCCATGCATAAAAAATTTCAATTTCCAAATTAAAATTTAGAGGCATTTCATTTTCTTTTGAAATATTACCTACTATCTGACATCGATCACATGTTCTTATGTATATATAAACATCTCTAAATAGAGTAGGCCAATAAAATCTAAATTGCAAAATTTTATAAACAATTCTATCATTTCCAAAATGACTTCCAAATTCAGAATCATGACATTTTTGAATAATTTCCTTATCATTTCCAAATTGACCTCAAAATTTACAATTATGACATTTTTGAATAATTTCATGAATTTCTTTATAAGGCACACATCGTCTCATTACTAAATCATTACATTGTTTATAGAAATATAGATCATCCCAAAAATAAGATTTTGCATCATAAATGAATTTCTTTTCCTGCTGTTTCGTCAGTCCATATGGTAAAATACCACTAGCAATATAATTTACAATATCAACATACCAAGGTATTTCTCATCCTTTTACAACATAAACTTGTTTATCAGGAAAAGATTCATTAATTTATTTTTCCAAATCAAGTATTTCTTCCTGTTCTAGCCTAGATAGATGATCAACAATTTGATTATCAGTCCATTTTCTATCGATTATTATAAAATCAAACTCTTGCATAAGAAGTGCCCATCTAATTAATTTTGATTTAGCATCCTTCTTATGCATCAAATATTTAATAATCGAATGGTCAGTATGCACAATACATTTAGCTCCAATAAGATATGATCTAAATATATCAAAAGCATTCACAATGGCTATTAACTCTCTTTCAGTGGTGGTATAATTAATTTGAGCATCAGTAAGAGTATTACTATCATAGTATATAACTTTAAAAATCTTATCATATATTTGCCCTAAAATAGCTCTAATATCATAATCATTAGCATCCCACATTAATTTAAAAGGTTTCTCCCAATCTCGTGAAATAATTATAAGAGCAGTGGTCAATTTTTCTTTTAAGGATTGAAAGGATTTAAGGCAATCTTGATTAAAGTCAAATTTTGTAACTTTTTCCATAAGTTGGCATAAAGGCTTAGTAATTTTTGAGAAGTCTTTAATATATCTTTTGTAAGCAGATCCTAGAAAGCTTCTAACTCCTCTTACTTTTGTATGTGGAGTTAAGTTTGATTTAACTTGTATTTTTGGAGGATCTACTTCCATGCCATTTTCTAAAATTTTATGTTCAAGCGCAATTCCTACTATAATGTTGAATTTACATTTCTCCCAATTCAATATGAGATTGGCCTTTCCACAACATTCCAAAACTTTCTCTAAATGACTTAAACATCTTTCAAATGAAGTTCAAAATACAAAAAAGTTGTCCATAAAGCTTCAATCCCTTTTTCAATTAAATCACTGAAAATTCACATCATACATCTTTGAAATATTGCAGGAGCATTACAAAATCCAAATGACATTTGCCTAAAAGCAAACATTCCATAAGGACTAGTAAATGTGGTTTTCTCTTGATCCTCTTAAGAGATAGGTATTTGATGATAACTGATATATCCATCTAGAAAATAAAAATATTTATGCCTAGCCAGCCTATCCAACATCTGGTCCAAAAAGGGTAAAGGAAAATGATCCTTCCTTGTGCAGAATTTAAATTTCTATAATCTATGCAGATTCTCCAACTAGTGACTTGTCTTTTTGATATTAATTTGTCACTACAGTCACACCTCCTTTCTTTGGAACATAGTGAATTGGACTTAACAAAGTACTGTCTGAAATAGGATATATTTTTTGAACATCTAACCATTTTAAAATTTTTTTCTTCACAAATTCTTTCATCATAGGATTTAATCTCCTTTGAGGATCAGCTCTTGGTTTATGTTCATTTTCTAATAAAATTTTATGCATACAAATTGAAGGACTGGTTCCTTTAATATCAATTAATATCCATCCAAAGGCTTTCGTATAGCTTTTCAAAGTTTCCATCAATTGTTGTTCTTGCATGTCAAATAATTCTAAAGATACTATAACAGGTAATGTAGAGAAATCTCCTAAGAATGCATACCTCAAATGTGTAGGAAGTGTTTTTAGTTCTAGTTCAAGAGGTTTATCAGTACATGAAATCAATTTCTTGTTACTTTTTTGTATGATCTAACATTTCAAATTTCCCCTGAACATAATCATATCCTCTTTATTCACTTCCATAGATTCATCTTGAATTTTATTTTTATCTTGATATTGCATATATTCCTTTTTAAATTTGCTTTCAAAAGTTTTCTTAAAATAATCATGGTATAAATATTTATTAATATCAATTCTGAAGCATTCAATCTCTTGTTCTTATGCGGTTATCTCATTAATTTTGCAATATTAAATGTATCAGCTTGATCACTAACGCTTATAGTTAGTTCTCCTTTCTGCACATCTATTAAAGCTCTTCCAGTGGATAAGAATGTTCTTCATAAAATGATAGGAATTCTTTATCTTACTCCATATCTAATACAATAAAGTCCATAAGAAAGATAAATCTATCAACATTTACTAAAACATCTTTTAAGACTCCTTTATCATAGGAAATCGAATGATCAACTAACTGAAGAGTTATAGTAGTTGGTGAAATATCTCCTAATCCCAACCTTCTTAAACTTGATAACAGCATAAGATTAATACTGGCTCTTAAATCACATAAAGCTTTTCATAAAATGATTTGTCAATAGCACAAGGAATTGTGAAACTTCCAGGATCTTTAAGTTTTTTAGGAAGCTTTTTCTGAAAGTGCTACACTCTTCATCGAGTGCAACAGTCTCATCATCTATAATGTTCCTTTTCTTATTAAGTATATCCTTCATGAAGTTCACATAGCTTAACATTTGTTCCAAAGCTTCAACAATTGGTATGTTTATTGTTAATTTCCTCAAAATTTCTAAAAAATTTAAAAATTGGTTGTCTCTATTTTTCAGCTCCAATCTTTGAGGGAAGGGAGGTGAGGTCTTTCTACAGAGTTTTTCATTCGTTTAATCGGACTTTCTACTTCAAAATGAAAATTTTCACCTGATTTTTTCATTTTCCACCTCATCTTTTTCAATTTCAACTTCTTGTTGAACTTTATTTTCTAATTCTTTTCCACTACTTAGTTGAATAGCTATAATTTTCTCTTTATACTGATCTTTAGTATTTACTTCAACATTACTAAGCAATGTTCCTGGAGTTCCATTACTAATTGTGGTAACATAACATCCCAATTGATTTTCCATGTTTCTAATTGCAGCTCCTTGACTTTGTAATTGAATTCCCATTTGCAATATCAATTCTTCCATTGATAAATTTTTCTCCTTACTCTACAAATTTTTAAAATCTGGGGGGTAATAAGGTTTATAAGCTTGATTCCCTTGATTGTTGAAGTCACCTAATGGGTTTGCAATATTGTTTCACAATTGCGGATTTGCAGCATTTAAATTATTGTTACTCCAACTAAAGTTTGGATGATTTTCCAACCAGGATTATAATAATTGGCATAAGGATTTTTAGAATGATTATTTATAACATTTAAAGTCTCATAAGAAGATTGAGATTCTATCATTTGTCATAATGAGTTTTCCTCAAGCACAGGTGTTGTCTAGGAATAATTCCTTCCATATTTATCTATCTTCTTCGATATAGCAGCTATTTGGGCATCTAACAGAAATATTGCATCAGAATTGTGAATACTAGCTACTCATTTTGGATTTACCTTTTCAGAGGGCCATTAAAAATTATTAGTAGCCATCTCTTCAATTAATGAATATGCTTCATCGAAAGGTTTTAACATTAATGATCCACCAGCAGCAACGTCAATTATCGATATAAGAGATCCAACCAACCCATTATAAAAGTTTGAATTATTAACTAATCAGGCAACACATGGTGTGGACATATTCTAAGGAGATATTTAAATATTTCCCAGGCTTTATAAATTAATTCCTCTTCAAACTGACAGAAAGATGTGATATCATTTCTAAGATTAGCAGTTTTTGAAGGTGAGAAATATTTTGATAAGAATTTTTGTAACAAATCTCCCCATGTTCTGATAGATCTAGGTGCTAATGAGTTTAACTACATCTTAGCTTTATCTGTTAGTGAAAAAGAAAAAAGTCTAAGTCTGACAACATCATTTAACACTCCATTATATTTAAATGTAACACACAATTCTAGAAAACTAGCAAGGTCTAAATTAGGATCTTCAGCTGAAGTTCCTCCAAACTGATTATATTGTACCATTTGGATAATACTAGGTTTAAGCTCAAATGAATTGGCAGCTACAATAGGGTTTTGTATGCCCAAATGAATTTCATCTGCTAAGAAATTAGGATAATCTCTTAAAGGTCTCCGATGATGTTCATTTTCATTTCCAGCATTACTTAAATTTCCAGCCATTTTGCTAAATTAATCTATTTATTTTTGTTGTTTTCGAATTTTTCTAATAGTTCTCTCTAATTTAGAATCGTAAGGTACAATTATTTCAGATCTCACACTACGTATAAACAAACAAAGCAAGTAATTTAAAATAAGAAATCTCACTTAAATAAGACAATGTTCAAAACTAAACTACAAACACTCTCTATTTATTTTTTTTATATCTGTTTTTTATTTTTAAAATAAAATAAAATAACTTACTAATACTACTTTCCGTTACTTCACCGAAAACGACACAAAAAACTTAATGTGGTTAGATTTAGTGTGTAAATTTTGCAAATATTTTTCAAGATTACAAAATACACACGACATATATAATAATAAATATGCAATATAATGCAAACAAAAATACCTTTTATGAAAGTAATTTATCTTTAAAAACTATTTTTAAATTGCCAAATCCCCTTTAAAATCAGTGCAAGTAGACCCATCGCTCAAGTACTAAAGCGCTCTATTAGAGCATAGATATCGATCCCACTAGGAAGTTGGGAAAACCTATAAGTAAATTCTTATGATTATTTTATAACTTAAAAATTTAAAAATAAAAGTAAAGTGTGAAGTTTGAATATTAACTATTAAAGTGATTGCTATACAAAATGCAGTTGAAAAAACAAAGTTAACTAATCTAATATGTACTTAAAATAATATATTATTTTGGTGTATCAGGGGCACCTAAGAAAAATAAAATTGATATTAAAATAAATAATTCATTTCTAAGCTAATTCTTGAATTAGAAATTATTAAAATTAATTAAAAATCATAAAATATAAAAATGCACTAAAGTGTTCCTAATTATTCCTTGATCACATGGTACCCTATAAATTATTATTCCTAAAATTTCTAATATAGTTATATATATTTTTTTAAATGTTAAAAATGGATTTTCCATAATATTTTATTAAAATAAATATAATAATAAATTTAGAATAAAAAAAATTTCTTTGACCTCTTTGAACTTAGGGAGACTGAAGAAAAATATGAATGTAATTTTTGAAATTAAATTATATTTTCTATCTAATTAAACAATAAAATTAACAAATTATTATAATAAATAAAATATAAATAAAAAAATCATGAAATTGGGTCCAAGTTGTCTTTTGATTTAGATGAACCTCCAAGAGCTTTCTTAAGGACGGAAACTTTTCCTTGAATAATTAAATGAATTAACATTGAAAATTTCTATTTTGGGTTAAAATAATTATTAAAAATTAAATGAATGTCAAAAAATAATAATTTTACCACTGAAATTTTAATTATCCCAAGAGTGAGGTGCCCAAAAAATTTTAAAGTCATTTGAGTTGAATTTAATGATTTATGAAGTGAAAAGCACTAGGAGCAAAAGTTTAATTTTGGATTTTGGTGCAATAATTAATCATCAGGTTAACTTAAAGTTTAGATGGGTAATACTGATCATAATAAATTTTCTTGGATGTTTGAAGCAGGAAGGGATAAGTGTTAGAAATGAATTTGTAAGTTTTCTACAACATGGGTAAAATTGTAATTTTTATTAATTTTTGTGACTTGGAGGTTAACCTAACTAGATGATCCTAAGATAGTGTGCTTGTGCTAGGAAGAAAAAAAAATCACTTATTTGGATCCTTTTTATTGATGATTAGAGGATAAACATGATCTTTCAATATGAATTAAATTCACTTAATCCAACATTTTAATTATTGTAAATTTACCCCGAAGATTGGACTTAAGGGCTTAGCTATGAGCTAGGCTTGATTTAAAATTTGTCTAATGAGGTTTAGAAAAGAGAAACTTAATTAATCTTGAATACCTTTAATACACTAAAAGCCTAAATTTAATTATGAATCAAAGATCCTCAATCAATTGAGTTTGCTTTTATGGGTATCCACTTACATAACTCTTGAATAAAGCATCAAGTGAATGTCTAAGAACCCCGCTCATAGGATAATTAAAATATAAAGGTTCATTGAGCATGAGCCAATTTAATTACAATATCATCTAAATTTTACTTTAGATGATCAATTGAACAATATAATAAGTTCAAATAAACTCAAAAAGATTCATGGGGTTGTAAAGGTTGTTTAGGGTACTGCCCCAAACATTTGTATGATCTTTCTGATATTTTGAAGGAAAATTGAACTTATTATTCTTTGTTCAGGAAATCATCCATTAAAACTGTTAGGGACCCTCCAAGTTATGTCTCAGAACCGAATAATTCAGTCAAATCAATAGAATGCCCTATACAACTTATCATACATTATTTTTTGCAATGCTCAAGGATTTGAGTTTTCTCTAAGGTATTTAAATACTTTTGAGAAAATGAGGATATTTGTTTTTGCCACATATAGATCATCAGGCTTGTATAAGTCTGTAGGTCTAGGTGGCTAGGGTAGTGACGAGAATGCTAATGTGTGCTAAATGAGGGTTATGACGTGAGATTTAGAATAGTATTGCCTACCTCGAGGACCTTTAATGAAAGAAGAGGATAGTGACTGATGATACTATTTGACGACTCTTGAGGAGATGATTGCCTCCGATACTATTAGTTTGTTCATAGTCCTAGCTCAATAAAATTAATCAACTCGTGGACTACACTACTTCACAAATTATTAAAAAAAATAAAATCTCTTTTGCATCATAAAGTAAATTCTACATGCATGAAAACTAAATTTGAAATGAAAAATTGTAATGGCCCATGGTTAATCACTTGAATTGAGGTTACAACTTCCATCCATAGATTATCAGGTCGGTAGCTCTCACTCAAGGTTGAGAGGCACACAGTCCAGCTCTGAGCCCCCACCTTTACCAATGTCTTACATTAATTATGATCTTCTACATGTGACTTTGGGTGTTCTTTTACTTGTTCGTGTTTTGCTACTACTCATTTTACTACTTTTCTTTTACTATATAATCCTATTTACTTTCCCGCAATTTATTTAAATTCCCTACAAATATATTATGCTTTATAATGCTCACCATGTAGCGATAGCAAAAGCCCAAGTACAATTTTAGATTTTTTGCATTGCTATTTTTTTTTATTTACCTTAAACATTTCTTTTACTTGCATTTATTTACTTTACTTGCAAAACTAAACAAAACGAAAAAACACAAAACACAAAACACATTTTCAAAATTAAATTTATATTTTTCAAAAAAAAAAAAACATAATATGTCCTTTTGAGTTTACATGAGTCCCTCAAAAGAGGTAACCTATAATAGCTAACGAGATCTCCCAAGTTTAAACAAGATTAACAACTTATTTAGACTAAGTAAATCCAAGAGAAAATAGTGATACCAGAATGAGAGAACCATGAGATCCTAACCGGTGTCGCTCTAATCAACTTTAACCCCCCCAAACACTTGAATAATAATAAAACTTGTCACTTAATCCTTAAACTGTAAACCTTAAACATTGAACCTGGAGCTGTCACTTCAACGAGAAGCTTGGAGCTAGTTCTGTGGGCAGCATGACAAGAATGTACAGAAGAACAACTTTGAGAAGGCAAGTGGATCTACAACAACAAATATTTTCTTAAAATTAAATAAAAAGTCATTGGACTTTGAGGTAGCCAATTTAGTATGACATAAAACCTCAACTTATCCTTAAGCCTTTACATAATCATGTTGTACAATTTAAACCCTAATTCACTTTAGGCTCCGAGGACATTGTTCATTACAATATAAATCCTTCTTTCTTCTAAGCTATTTGTATAACTATTTCATTTAGGTGTAAGGCATAAATAATAATAATTTGCAGAATGAAACATTCAATTATAATTCCTCAAATTTGATGTCAAACCATAAGATAGCTCGGGATGTCATTGTAGTTCTTCTCAGGATCCGTGTCGTTCCCTAGTTCTCTCCCTCTATATTTCATAATAAATGTTCCAGATTTGATCTTTTCCCATTTGATACTCCTTTTTCTGACCTTGAAAGTCTTAAGCATTGAAATTCTTGAAGGCAATATTTTTTGATCTAAATCAAGAGTTCTTTTGAGTGACCTCAGTTATTCAAGATGTAATTAACTATAGGGACTTTCCCTTAGAGGAAACTTTAGAACCCAAATTAATATAAACCCTACCTAATCTTTCATATTAGATTGAGGAAATTTATCAATCAACTTAAAGGTTTTGCATACTAAAAGAAATCTCATAAATTATTTGGTTTATTTAATCAAGTCTCATTAACAAGTAATGTGTCTATTCCTCAAGATAGATACATCACTTTTGATGATGTGCTTGCTTATTTAAATTATGACATTTATGAAATTACTTTGGTCTCATATTTTCAAAAATTAAAATATTATTTTCCAAAAATTATTTATATATGTTAAATTAAAATATATTTTCCGAAAAGGCGACCGAAAAATTTTCTAGCTACTCTACTGAGGACTAGTTCCTCTCTCCATTTTAACCAGAAAGATTTTTTTTCATACATCAGTAATGCGTCCATGGCCCTCATGGTTTAGATTATCCTTCCTCCATTGGACACTTCACCCATTTCTTAATTATTGTCAACTCTTTTAGATTCTAGGATCGTCTGTTTAACCATTTTTAAACATAGAGGTTCAAGGGTCCTTTAAGGCTTTTATTTTTATGTGGGGGTCGAACCCACGATAGGTGTGTTGGTGAACTTGCTTTAATTGGGTGAAGGGGGTTGTGGAGTTTGTCTTAAAGTAGGTCATGAAATTCATCTTTTCTTTTAGTTGAGTTTGCTATCAACAAATTAAGCCAAGTCTCTATGTTTCATAACTCTTCTTTAGTTCTTGAAATCTAATTAACCCTTCAACACTACAAACACTAATAAATAATAAACTTAAAAAGAGACCACCTTAAGATTTTGAAAATGGAAACAAAATGAAACACAAAAAGCTTTTATAAATAAAAATAAATGAAAATAAGAAAAATGTGCCCAATTCATAGAACTACCTTCATTGATTTATAGTACATGGACTAAAATTATAAGAAATTAGTCATTACTAACCCTTAGAAATTTCTTTTTGAAGTTGCCACAATGTCTCCTTCAAATTTGACCTTTACCTACAACTTGTCCATCGACCGAGAGGCCTACAACCTTGCACCCATAATTAAGTTCAGTTCTAGATTTGATGAGTTTGAGGTTGTGCTTGACAAGGCCTCATTTATCATAATGAAGGTTACCTCTCAAAAATTTCAAGAGTCGTAATCAGAATCTCATTTCAACTATCGTTAGAAATTCCATTCTTGCAAGAAGCCAAAGGCACTAGTGCCCCTACACTCGTCAAGTTCATTATTGTTGTATCTGCTAGATCTATTGTTCTTTTTTCGAGGAGAGTCATTACACCTTTTTTCATTGGATTTACTATCACCGTGCCCACAAAATTGTATCCCAAGATAAATAAGAATCTGATTGAAGAGGATTTTGTTGATGCATTCACTGCCCCACCATCAGTATTTGAGATTGGTTCTAGTTGAAGAGCTACATCACTGACTAAGTCCCAAAATAGGAATCGTGGCTGTAAGATTTAGAGGACCGCCAGGGGCAAGACTGCAGAATTAGTTTTGGTTGAGGATATTCTTCAATAGGAGGAACTCAGAGTCCTTGAGACCTCTCCTCTTATTTGAGGGAGTAGATTTAGATGAGATCTTTCACTGGATTGCCTGCGCTCTACCACCACCTCATGGTCATGGTGAGGAGAGGGTGAAGCTCACTCCTATCACATAATTCCATATCATATTTGAGATATTAGCGGCCAAGCAGGAATGTTCTATCACCAAGGTACTTATGCAAGTAAGTTGCATAGTAACATCCCGGATGAAGAACGAGATTTTGAGAAAAAACAGATCTATCCAACAGTTATGTAGATCAAAAAAAGTACCCTAAATTTGTATTCCAATCAGATTCCATCTTGGAAGCTGTGTCGACATTGTTACCGCTATCATAGGTGTTACTTCCGCTGCTTCAAGATCTATGGAATATAAACTGGTCAAGTCACGTTTGGGTTTGAGAGTATCATCTACTGTTGTTCAAGAGGATTTCCCAAAGAAGGATAATAGGAATCTTTCCGATGTAGTTGGTTTGCACCATAAGGTGCATACCCCTCTTCGACATACCAGTGCCTCCTCTGAGACACTCCGTATCAAGTTATCAAAGTCAAAAAGAAAGGCGTGGGTACCTAAGGTTGCCGAACCAGTACATTCTGAGAAGCCTGTGAGGCAATCTCATGAAATAGATCAAGAGCTTGATGTTCTAAATGTTGTCACCGTCGTTACTTCATAGCCCATTACAGAACGAGATGATGTTCAAGAAATACCTAAAGATCTTAAGTTGGTTAAACATAAAGTAATGGATGATAAAGTTAAGAAGCTCATAGTCGAGATTTTAGAGTTAGCAAAGGAACGAGAAATGGAAGTAGATGATGAAGATTATGATTTGTCTGACTATCTCGATGAGGGATGCGTGGAGATTAATGTCGCCAAGCCTAGGACCACTGCATTTGCGTGTAATGCTCCACTTTACATTGAGGAGAACACTATTAATGACCTGCAAAGGGCCATTTAACAAAAAGTGAGCAAATCATTCGGATGGAGAAGAGGATGAAGGAGATTGCTGAAACTATGGCTGCCATGGCTATGATGCACGGACAATTGCAGTCACAACAGATTATGCCTCCGAAGGTCAAAGAACCCAAGATTGTACATGTAACAGATGATAGAAAAGAAGTCACTTATGCCAACCGAGATGAACCACAAAAGAAAGGTTTTTTCAGAGTTTGGTATCAGAGAGGGATATCAAGAAGTTGGTTGAGTAGCAAGTGAGGGAGGCATTTTCCTAATTTAAATGGGGAGTATCAATTTTAATGGTAGACCTTACCCGGTGGAATTATATGTCATAACATATCCCAAGGGCTTCATGCCTCCAAACTTCAAAATTTTTGAAGGGACAGGAAACTCTCGACTGCATTATCGACGTAGGACTCGTGTCGTTGCCAATGTTGACAATTCGCTTTGTGTCGAATTGTCGATTGTTGGATGTCGTTATTGTCGAGGAGTTGACACTCCATTTATTTATCATATATCCCCATTATCCACGTAACCTATTCTTTTGAATCATGTGAAGGATTTTCAGATCTTAAGAAAATCAAAAGAGGAAGAAAAAAGGGCAAATAGAAAACCATAGCAAAAGGAAATGTAAGGAAGATTTTCATTATGGTGACCATTATAAATTCTCGTATAAGGAAAACCACATGAAGAGCTCAATAACTAGAGATATATGTATATTACCTATTCCGAGTTCTTCATTCTCTTATAGGAGCAAACTCTTATACATAATTTCATCTTAAATAATCAAGATTGTTTAAGAAAACTCTTGATTAGCTTTAACACTCATTATTCTAAGAAATTTAATGTCATGATAAAGGAAAGAAACATAAATATTTGCGCCTAGGGTAAAAGATTTCTAAGACTTTGATTCTACACTAAAGGTTATTTTTTCATTTTGTTTTTGTTAATGTCATTTTGTTTTATTTTGTTTATGTTGTTTGATTTTGTTTTTTTGTTGTTTTGTTATATTGTTGTTTTGTGATTTTGTTATTTTGTTATCGTTGTTTTGTTTTGCTTATGTCATTTTATTTTGTTTATGTCGTTTGGTTTTGTTGTTGCATTTTTTTGTTGTTTTTATTGTTTTGCTGTTTTGAGTTTAACCTTGTTTGCTTCAGGACATTGTTCTGCAAAATAGAGTTAGCACACCCTAATAATAGACAAAGTAAATTTCAATCATAATTTGTTTCATGCCTCCAGTAAACCTGCAAAAAAAACACAATTAGCAAGAAATCATATTTAAATTTGTCAATTTAGTTGGTTGAATAATTTTAAAATGACCCAATCAAGATATTCATGGCCCCGTCATCCCGGGACATAAGGTATTCAAATCTACATAGTTGACCGACCTTTTTTGTAAGTAAAAAATTACAAGAATTTGATGACGCAACTAGAAAATTTAAATTCCAACAACGATGCCAAAAACTTGACTGCAACTTTATATATATATATATATGTTTGATTTAATAAAGATGTATGGATATAATATTCAATAATGTTAAAGTTAAATTGTCAACGCAAGTATACGTATCACTAAAGTAATATAGGGCTCTAATGGAGTCCTAGATATCGATCCCATAGGGAGAAATAGAATGCTACGGACTAAGATTTAATAAAAAGTAATACTTCAACTACAACGACATTCAAGTTGCCTATCTGTCATTAATAGGCAGTTAGAATAAGTAGATAATTTGGATAATAACTAATTATAGGGAATAACGTTTAATTGTGATATTCAATATACAAGAAAGCATCCTTCTCGTTGCCAGGAAATTATAGTGAATGGATAAAATGAATTAGTTCAATTTATATTGTCCCAAATAGGAGCATACCTATTCTTTACCCTTTGGTCCAGGCATAAAGAACATTAACTGATCCTATGCTTAGTTACTGCTTCTGCGGCTAAGCTGGGAGGATACCGGCTCTCACTTTAAAGCTCCCACGTTTCCCTCACCTAAGGGCTAACATCTACACATGAGCACCCAAACAATAGAACCAAATTGGAGATTTTAGTCTGTCACTCTAAAATCTCCAATTCTACGTCCGATAGTAATATTTCCCTATATATTTCCAACCAACTTCCAAGGGCTTTAACCTCCCTGAATCTTGGATGTAAACTTCACTTTAGTTGTAAAACTCAACATATTTTAGCAAATCAATTGGACAAATTGAAAGTAAATTAAGACAAAGTGAAAGGATCATCACAATTTCTTAAACATTTTTAGGGCTTCACCAATTCAAATCACCATTTCACAAATCTCGAGACAAGGGGAAAGACAGAGAAAACTACTCAGAACTCATGGGGAAAGCACAACATAACTTGAAATTCATATATAAAATCAAAGTCATACAAACTATAACAAGTAAATAACTTATCTCTAAATTTCTCCCCAAGAACACTCCTCAAAGTTCCTCAGAATCTCTTCCTTTCCTTACAACACACAAAATTCCTCTTCGAAGCAGCAAGGAGGAAGAAATCTCTCACTTTCCCTCCACTCTTACAATCTCTCGAAGAATTCCTCACAATATTTACACACTATTGGAACCTTTCTATAACTTCCAAGCTTCCAAAAGTCTCCCCCTTTTTCGTATTTTTGGCCAAAATATTATCTTTAAAGACGTGGATTAGTTTTCCCAAGGGCCTCTTACGCACCCCTCCAAATCTGGCCTTATCCATTGTACATGTCACATAACCGTCGATCCCGCCGTCGGCAGCCTCGATGGCGCCGTCGGCGGCCTTCTGGAGATTTTGTCCTGTAGCCTCAAGAAAAGCTCG
>JXCR01075185.1:160782-199952 GCA_002079205.1 Phalaenopsis hybrid cultivar | reverse complement strand
TATCCATAGGGTGGCTCTTGTGGTGGATAGAATTCATAGGTAGAGCTGGATAACTCCTTCCATCTAATCATATGAGTCAAGTATTGGATTTAGGGAAGAATGACACATAGCCCACCCTTCCGTCATTTCAGTTGTTTGATCATGGTGAATTCAATTATGGTAGGGAGAGTGACCTGAGTAAGGTTTCTTCTCCGATTCGATGGAGAGTGAGGTGAGTGATGACTTCACAATTTTTTCCTTCAATAGTTGCACAACATGGTTGTGCAAAGGCCTAAAGATGAACTGAGGATTTATGTTGCACTAGGCAAACGACCTCAAAATCCTATGGCTTGTTGTTTATTTCTAAAGAAGAGACTGTTGTTGCAGATCCACTTGCATTGGTAGAATGCTACCCTCAAAGTTAGCTCCCTGCTCCTCATTGAAGTAACGGTACTAAAGTTTAAAGGTTCAAAGGTTTAAACGACAAGTTTCAGTTCAAACATTATGGGGAGGGGGGGGTGGGACTAAAAATTGAATAGAGCAACATCACTAAGGATCCCACTGTTCCCTCATTTCATTACAATTTTTTTTTTTTGAATTTACTTAGTTTAAAGGAGTTGTTAAGTTCATTTAAACTGGGGAGATCTCGTTAGCAACCCTGAGTTACCTCATCCGACGGGCTCCCATAAATTTAAAAGGACGTGTTATGACATTGTTGTTTTGTTGTTTAGTTTTAAAAATGTTGTTTAATTTGTAAAAATGGTTTTATAATTTTTAATTTTGAAAAATAGTTTTATAGGTAAAGCAAGTACATGTAGAAAATGTAGTAAAGTAAATGGAACAGAAATTGCATTGCAAAAATGTAAATGTGTACCAGCCATTTCTCACACTCTGGTTGAAAGATTAGCTTTCTACATATATAATTTTGCAAGAATTTTAAATAAATTGCAAGAGCAGAAAACAAGGAGACCAATTGAAGGTGTATCTACCAAGTCCTCAATCATCACTTGGTGATCCTTATAGGTTTTAATGAATGATTTTTTCAGACAAAGTATAATAAGTCTAATCGTCCTTCAAAATATCCAAAAGATCATAAAAGTTTTTGGGGAACAATCCCTAATAGCTTTTAAAATTTTTTGAAACATTTTGATTCAATTAATCATTCAAATTTAGATTTAGTTTTAAAAAATTAATACACCCTATGCTTAGTGAAACTTGATATTTAAATTATCGCAAGAGTGGGGTAATCAGACAGTCACTTAATGTTTTACTATAAAAGTCTTGTGAGTGAATGTCTGGAGGGACAAACTCAAGGTCATTAAGGGTTTTATACTTCAAATTAATGTCGCGCTTGTAGTGTTTCCAATATGTTCATAATTAGTTGTGTTATCTTTTCTAAACTTCATTAAACAATTATGGATTAAGCATAGACCACTACCAAGCCCTTGAAAATTTCTTAGGTAAATTTTTAATTTCCAAAATGCCAATTTAGAAGAAATATACTCTTATTAAAAGATCATTCTATCACCTAATCATCAATTAGGGGCCTCTAAAAAGTGAATTATTTTCTTCCTAACCTAAGCCCACTACCTTAGGACCATCCAATTGAATTAATCTTCAAGTCATAACAATTTATAAAATTATAATTCCACCATTACCATTAAAAAGTGGCAAATTGGTTTCTCCCTGTTAACCCCTTGTGTTTCAAACATTCAAAAGAGTTCATTGTGATCAAAATTACCCATTTACCCTTTGGTTATCCTAAACTTTTAATTAAGACCTCAAAATCCAAAATTACCATTTTGTCCCTGGGCTCTCCACTTCATAACTTAACAAATATAACTCAAATGACTTTAAAATTTTTATGACACCCCAATCATGGGTCAATCAAGATAGAAGAGGAAATATGTGATTTTTTTTTAATTTTTATTTAATTTATATACTTATTTTAACTCAAAATTAAGATTTTCAATATTAATTTATTTAACTAATCTAAGTAAATTTTTTATTCGTAGGAAAATTATTAGAGGTTCACCTAGATCAGAGGACCAACTAGAAAAATTGTCATAATTTTTCAAATTATATTTTAATTATTATAAATTTTTATTAATTTTAGTGATTATTTATATAAAAATAATAATTTAATTAAAAAACTATCTTTTATATTTTTCTTAATTCTCTCCAAATCCAAAGAACTCCGAAAAACAAAACTTTTATTTCTTACAAATTTTATTTTATTTATTTTAATTATTTTAATGGAAAAATTAAGAAAAATATATTCTTGGCATTTAAAAACATAGAACTAAATCAGAAAAATTAGGAAAATTCTTTCATAGAGTTCTAAGTGATCAGAGAATAATAATGAACAATTTTGGGCATTTCCATATTTCTGGAATGTTTAATCATTTTTAATTATTTTTAATTCAAAATATAGGTAAAATTGAACAATTTATTTTAAATTAATTTTTTTTCTAAGCGCCCCTAATCACAAGGAACTGAGAAAATCATTTTTCATAAATTTCCTAACTATATTTCCTATATTATAATTATTTTAATGCAAAAATAACATTTTACTTAGAAAATAGATTTTGAGGATCAAATTAATTCAAATGATTTTTAAATTTGTACACTGAGTTAAAATAATTTTTATTTATAGTGTGGAATAATTTTGTTAATTTTTTAATTTAATTTAAATTATTTTAAATTTAGTGAGTTTTATGATTTAATTAACCATACTAATGTAAATAAGCATTCAAACTTAATTTACATTTTCCAAAACTCCTTTGACCACAAGCAACATAGAAAAACAAGCCTCATATTTTTTTGATTTATATTTAAAATTATATAATTATTTTAATTAAAATAGACAACTAGGCTTGAAAATTGGGGTTCAAAAGCTAGAAGTGCTCTCTTACCTTGAAAAAATCAGAGAACACCCCTATTAACATGAGGAAGTGACCCCTAAGATTTAAGGACATCTTGATAATATTTTATTTAGTTAGAATAAAAATAGTTCAATGGGTATTTAATTAATTTAAAATCAGAGACTCATCAAATAATTTTTTTTTATTCCACATTATTCTCTTCTATTCACTAAGCAAGAGGGTATTTTTCTTTTATTTTTTTGATTTTTCTACACCAAGTTAATAATTTTTTAAGTTCTGGAATTAAAATAAATTCATTTAATCCTTACTTTTTATATTTATTTGACTCGGTGCCACCTCATCCTTTGGTGCTCCAAACTCACACGTGTCACTCAGCCATTTGACACGCCACCTATGTCAATTGCCACACATCTGCACTTTATCGCTCCATCCTTCCATCCAGCGCAACCTCAGCTGTCCAAACGATACACACTGAAATGGACAACATCCCTTCATCGTCCCCAATTGTGCTAACTTGAGAACTGTAAAAAAAATGCTTTGATCTCTCTTGATACTCATTAAAACCACTCAAAATTTGTTCTTACAGCTTTGTCTAATTGAGACTAACACATCCATATAACTAGATTGATTTAAAATTAACATTCTCTTCACAATTGATGAAACTAAAGGCACTTTTAGGGTTTTTGAATTATAAATTTACGCAAGAAGGGATGCATTAATTGGGTGCTTATTGATACTTTGGTAGAGTCCAAAAAACCTCCTTGAAGTGTTAGTTTGCTCAAGTATAAGCTCTAAGCATGCTTTTGATCAAAGGGTGGTGCGGCAATAGTTGGGGGTTTTGATTTAGAACTCCCTCATTTTGCCAGAGGATACTTTTAGGACAAGAACTTTGAAGTTATATGGATTTTGGTTGAAGGTCAGAAAAACTCTTAATTTTTTAACTAAAAAATGAGCTCTAGTAGAAAATTTCAATGGGGGAAAATGGTTGGAATAAACTTAAGGCAGTTTAGAGAGGCTCTGTGAGCAATTTAGAGGATTCTCTCCAAGCAAATGACAACACTCTATATTTGGCTCTATAGGTGGAAGTTTTGATAGATGGGGAGCTAGGGTTCAATTGGCCAAGCCAAAGGGTGGAAAAGGGAGCTTAAATGAGCTGCGCAATGGCCAATGGGGGTGAGCCACATTGGATGGGTGTAATTTGGGCTTGGTCCCTTTGTGAGGTTTCTCGGTTTGAGGTTTTATGGTGACTAGGCTAGCTAAGATGAACAGGGGAGATGAATAGTTGGCTCAGGGAATCCGAGGTGAAGCTTTAATGTGATTAGGATGGGGGTTTAATCATATGAGCTCAATCTTAGTTCACTTGGACAGAAATGGGAAAGAATCCTATAAATCATGGGACCATTGGTCCATGGCTCCTCTAGGGTGAGCTAAAATCACTTAAGGTGGATCTTAGGGTCTAAGTGGCTACTGAGGTAGTTTAAGATGGGTCAAACCTAGTAATCCAAGTGGTTTTAGGGTTTGGGTTCAAAATGTATGTGCTGACTTGGACTTGGGTTTAGGCTTGGCTAAAGCTTGGATATAGTCTAATTGATTGGTTAATTTGGTGTAGGGTATTGTCACAAGTTATGGGAATAAATTGGGTAAAAAATTGAAGGGTTATGAAGTTCAATTTGAGGAAATTTGGACTATGGGGAAAAATTGGGGATTTTGGCTTGGATTGAAATTTGGCTATGCTTAAGGCTTGACCAAGGCCGATGGATGGCTCAATTTGGTCTATTGGAATATTATAAAGATTTTTGGAAGTGAATTTGGGGAAATTGGATGAGTTAGGGCATTCAATTTGGTATAATTTCAAAAGATGGTCAAATTGGTGGTTTAGGTACTTAAGGGAAATTAAGGGATTTTAGTCAAAATGGGTCATTCTAGTCAAATTTTCCTTAATGGATGGCCACCCACTTGAGTTTCCAACAGAGAAGGGGAGTAGGTTAAGCAAATTTGGTTCAGGTTTTAAGTAGTGAGTGAATGTGAAATGTTCATGTGTTTGTATGTGTAGACTTGACAAAGACCACAACACCTATAGCTAAGCTTAAGGCCAAACAGTATTGTGGGAACAGATCTTGTGCTCCCCCATGTTGGCTCCACCTACTAGATGCTAAAGGTTAGAATCAACATGTGAAACTCCAGAAAGAGTCAAGAAGCATTTAGAATTTCTATTAGTGAGGGCTCAATCACTAGTCCTGTAGGAATAGTCAACATGAAAATCGTATGGCTAGATCCTAGGCTTTTAAGGAAGAAACTGGACCTCAACCAAAAGTGTGGTCAACAAATGGACCCCCAATATGTGGAGTTTGTTTGGCGTGCACAAGGCACATATTGGCGTTGACCAAAGAGATCAATAAAACTGATACAACTATTTGAGCGAACATACTCAGAGCAAAATAGAGGAAATGTGGAGAAGGTTTCGGCTGGGGTGTATCAAATGAATCCTTGATCAAATTTGAAGACTACACAACTCTCACTGAGGATTGGAGGGTGTACCTTCAAGATGTCATTTTCAAGGGTGAATTTCAAATTCACAAGGTTGTTTGTGTTTGCTAACCTAAGTGAGGGGCTACACGACGAATTTGTGGAGATAGCCTTCAAAGAAACGAAGACCACAGAGAACATTCAATTTCTATCTTTTAATTTTAATTTTGATTTTGAACTTGATTTTGTGAAATTTTAATTTTGGAAGGCGAAAATATATGAAGAGAATTGATTAGGATGTAAAGCATAGAGACTCACATCCAACTCGAGAGGTACAAAAGTGCAGAGAAATGAGAACAAAATGCTTTACTCAATTTAAGGCAGTCTTATACCTATCTTAAGGTTTGGTGTGGAGAGTCAGATGCCTTCCTTTATTTAAGGTGGCCTTAGACCGATCTCAAATATGAGAATACGATGCCTTACTCCATTTAAGGTGGTCTTATACCTATCTCGAAGATTTATGTAGAGAGTTGGATGCCCTGTTCCATTTAAGGTGGCCTTAGACCGATCTCAAAGAATGGGAATAGGATGTCTTTATCCATTTAAGGTGGTATTATGCCTATCTAAAATATTTGAATAGAGAATCAGATGCATTACTCCTATTAAGGTGGCCTTAGACTGATCTCAAATCATGAGAATATAATGCCTTACTCTATTTAATGTGGTCTTATACTTATCTCAAAGATTTATATAGAGAATCAGATGCCTTACTCAATTTAAGGTGACCTTAAACCAACCTCGAAGGATGAGAATAGAATGCCTTACACCATTTAAGGTGGTCTTATACCTATATTAAAGGATTTTATAGAAAATTAGATGCATTAATCCATTTAAGGTGGCCTTAAATCAAACTCGAAGGATGAGAATAAGGTGCCTTACTCCATTTATGGCGGTCTTATACCTATCTTGAAGATTTTTTTCACATTAGGAAGAAAGGCACAAGGAGTCATATCCAACATAAGCTGTGATGAGCTACAATGGAAAGGAAAGCTCAGGGACTCACATCCAACACAAGAGATAGCAAAAGGGAATCAGAATTTAGGTACTAATCCCGAGAACATTGTGAGAAAAGTGTAGAGAGTTTATGGTGCGGAGTTTACGATTATGTGGAATGTGAAGATTGATAGTGGTCTTGAAAGATTTGTGGGATTTTTTTGAGGACTGTGAAACTCCGTGGGGGATTGTGAAAAAAAATCATGTAGATGATGGAAATAATGCTACAAAAGTGCTTAGTGTGGAAATTTGAAGCTCGAGGCAAATTGGTTTATAATTTTTATCAATTTTCTTGTTATCCTTGTTATCATTTTTTTTATTAGGACATCTTTTTAGATTTAATTTTTATCGATTAAACTTTCAGTTATGAATTTTAATTTTATTATTAGATTTTGTGTATCGTTCTTTGTTCATTATAACTTAGAACCAACATGTGGTTATGTAGCTCTCCATCAATTAAACATCAAAGACAAGTTAACAACATATATTGAATTATTGAACAAAATTACATTAATTCTGCTTCAAATATGTGTACAACTGATCATGTTGGAACTATCAAAAGGCAACTTGCTTGGTACATGTAAAATATCATATATCATATTAGTTCTATTTTGATGCAGTACATAAGAGTGACAACTGTCTATCTGGCTCATCTGTCTATCTATCTCGTGGGGTCAGCTGGTGATCAAGCTAACCTTCCAAGCCACACTTTATTATAAGAGTTCCTTTCATGTGCACTTAGAGGTAAAACTATCTCATAGCTCATACGGACACAGATCTTCCAATTTTAGGTATGGCTGGAATCTATATGCCACCTTGCTGTCGTCCATTCTTCTTAGTGAGATAGAAACTGTGCGACGTGGTACTCTGGGAATGCAATGTTTTGTTAAGTCCACTCCATTTCCTTTTAGAACTAGCACTGGTCCAATTGGTATCGAAATCTTGATTGATCCTTTGAACTCTCTGGGGCCAACAATGTCAATTTCACTTCCAAATACAGTGTTGTTCATGCTCATGAATGAAACTGTACAAAATGGCCTGACAAAATCATGGTGATCAATGTGGGGAGGAATGTAGTCTTCTTCCTCATAGATGTTGATGATGCGACTATTTGGGATGCAACCCACTTCCATTCTCTTAATCACGTACTTTATTATGGACGACAAGGGATCCACCTTATTGTACCTTAAGATCACTGGGGGGTTCCCTTTCCTTTCTTTAACAAAATTATAGAAACATCCACATAGGATAGTAAATTTACCTTTCCCTTGTACATCAAAAAATTAGTTCATCCTTTGTCTCTTAAATAAAAAATGTGATTCAGAATATTTCTTTCATCACTTTTTGAGAATACTCCAGTGTGTACTTCCAATCCTTCCAAGATATTAACGAGTTTTTCTCTAACTTCTTCATAGTACTCAAACTTTTACTTTCAAACCCTACACAACCTTTCCAACACTGCTGTAGGAATCCTCTGTGAACGTTGAATTTGCTCCTTTGTCTTATCCTCTAGAGTAATCCATAACGATGTCAGCTTTGTAAACTGTGGTATGTATGGATCAACCTCTGGGTGGTTTGTAATTCAGAACTTCATCCTGACAACTGTATATTCTTCAAGCATCCCATACCTTTCCTGGTAGAGGGTGCTAAACTCTGGGAATTCTGTGAATGCTCCCGTTGATGGTGCTCTCCTTGGAATTTCTATATTACACATGGGGCACCCCGCACAAAGCTCATCAGGGATCCCTGAAGATGATGGCTCTAGAAATGTCTCTAGCTCATCTTCTATAATTGGCTAGTAGAAGTCTCCTTTAAGTTTGGATCATAGATTTCATCTTCATGAATCGAAGTAAGCATCACAATTGTCTCCTTTGCATGTTTCTTTTCCAGTCGCTCCAAGGCTCTGTGCTTCTGAAGGCTCGTGTTTCTACGTTGTGTCCCCCTAAAAGGCACATCCAAAACCCTTTCTTCATTGACACCGACCAAGTCTCTCATCGGCGTGGTGATCATTGACTGCAATTGGCTAATTCCTTCTATCGGGTATTGTATTACCTAAGATTTATTTCTATTGAGTGAGGAGTCTTCCCTGACACTGATTCTTAATCGTGGTTGTAGATCTTCTGCTTCTTGGCAGCTGACTATACTCATCAGAGGGCCTTCGTAGTTTGCATTCACTTGATCATAAGTCCAAGTCAAAATTCACAACGCCGCCTAGCGATGCCTCCTCTTTGTCAAATGCAAGATTTAAGATGTCTTTAAAGGCAGATCAACTTCTGACCCGACATTTTCATGCAAAAGATAGGAAAATATCAGCGAGCTAAAATTCAAAACGAACAAGAATAATAACAAATTATCATTAAGTGGATCTTAGGACTATATAGATGCAAGTATTTTATTTAATTTAATTTTAACAAAATTTAAAATTAAAGGGAAGAATTAAAAGTGTAAATTCAAATTTTATTTTATTAAAAATTAATTTTATTACAAAATGTTGGAGCCAGCCACATAAGCTGGCCAAATAGTCATCCTCAGAACAAATATTACTTTCAAAAATTCATCTAGGAGAACACTAAGTTGTATAATATTTCCTTAAATATCATCCATAGACTTGTAGCATGGGCCTTTCACCATGAAAATCCATTAATTGGTAGGATCCTCCTAAATAGACCTTGTCCAAGACAAATGTTCCCTCCCAAGTTGGTTCAAATTTTTCACCTATCTAGCGGTGTGCAAGGATAGGTCTTCTGAGGACGAGTACAAGTTCACCGACATTGAATAACCTTGGGCGGACCAATTTATCGTGGCCCTGGATCATCTTCAATTGGTAGAGTTCTAGATTCTGCTGTGCTTCTAATCATTTTTCTTTAAGACTTTCCAATTCTGTAAGTCTGAGTTTGACATTATTTCAACTGTAATATGGTTAGTAACGATGACTCTGAGAGACGGCAGTTGAACTTCCAATAGGTGTACAGCGTTAGAATCGTACACGAGCTCATATTGTGTACACTGAGTGGGAGTTCTGAATGTTGTCTGGTAGGTCCACAAAACCTCTAACAACTTCTTGTGCCATCCCTTCATATTATGGTCTAATGTTTTCCTTAAAATTTGCATGGGCGTCTTATTGAAAACCTTGGCTAGTTTGTTTAACCTAGGATAATAAATTATAGAGTACCCTGAATCTTTTTACTTATCGCATGAAGAAAGTGTTAGTTTCGGTACTTTTAAGGGCTAGCTCCTTGTCTTATATGATCCTGCGGCGGAACACCGAAACGACAAACAATCTGACTCTAGAAAAATTGAAAAGTGTGGTGCATTGTAACCTCTCGTAACAACATCACCTCTACCCACTTAGAGAAGCAATCTGTGGCTGTGAGGATAAATATTTTTTCCTTCAAAGATTGAGGATCTATTAGATCCACTATATCCATGCCCCAATCCTCAGATGGCCATGAGGTGATAGTGGGGTGTAGCGCATTCAAAGGTTGGTGCAAGACCACTCGATGCACCTAACAGAGGTTACACTTTTTGGATGTAACCATGCAATCTATTAAGATTTCTAGCCAATAATATTCGAGTCTCTTAATTTTCATCTTCATCTTTGGCCCTCACTAGTAAGCTCCACACAATCTGGCATGTAAAGCTTCTGGTCTACTTAAACAATGCAGCCACATCTGATCGAATGTCCTTCTGTAGAGGAGATTACATACCCAAGCATATGACCTAGCTCTTCTCGTGATATTATATGCTTTTGACATGTCAACTGGTAGTTGTCATGTTTACAAATATTCTATTAATGACTTGCACCAATCTTCAGTATTGTCCATTTCTATAGCTATTATCTCTTCTTCTATTCTAAACTTATGTAGACTATCAAAGTTGATCTTTAACAAAACATGGCACCCTTGTACTGTAATATCAATAGAATCCTTCGGTAGACATGCCAATTTTGTAGTAATCATGGCTAAAGTGTCGGCATGGGTGTTATCTCCCTGAGAAATCCTATATAGTGTCGTACTGGGAATATATTTTAACAATTTCATTGTGCACTAGTGATATTCTGCTAATCTTGGCTTTAGAATCTTGTATTGGCCGACAACTTGTTGACTAATGAGTTGTGAGTCACCATAGATGGCAATATCTGTTATGTCCATCGATATTGCCAATTTCTATCCAGTAATCAAAGCTTTAAATTCTGGCTCTTTATTCATGCATGGCTTTTTCATGTGGTAGGAGAACCTTAACATTCCTTGGTCTAGTGTAACAAAAATTAGACAATCCCTACTTTTCCTAGTATGATTGTTTGCAATACTTTATCATTTCTAGCTAACGAAGCTCCATATAAGTACATTTCCCAATGTCTGGTACTGGATAGCCCTACTTATAGTATCTTCTCATATAGTAGATCATCATTGAAAGGCAACCCAACTAGAAGTGGGTGTGCTGCAAGAAAATCTGCCAAAATTTATCCCTTGATAGTGCAAAAGGGCAGAAAATTTATATGGAATTACAATAAAATCAGTGCCACCTTGCTAAACACTAAGAAAGTATTAATCGGGTCATCAAATATTGCAATGGATTAACTTTCAAAATATGGGTGATCTTATGAGAGAGCATGTAATGACTGAGCTTCTGGGCAGCGAAAATCAAGGTCAGTCAATGCTTCTCAATAAAAGGATACTTTACCTCTACCGGTATTAGATGTCGACTCAAGTAGTAGAGTGTGTTTTCCTTACCCTCATCATTTACTTGAGCTAATAGAGCTTCGAGAGAGTTGTTTAAAGTTGTAGTAAAAAGTTTTAATGGTTTTCCCAAGACAGGGGTTGTCAAAACTGGAGGTGTCATTAAATACTGCTTAATATCCTCAAAGACCCTCTAACATTTCTCTTCTCAAAAAAATTTGATGTCCACTCTAATTAATGTCAAAAAGGGCTGACACCTACTTGACAAATTTGATATAAAGTGTCTTAGGTATGCATATTTACCTTGAAAGGATAGTATATGTTTTAAGGTTTTGGGAGGTAGCATCTCTGAGATAGCTTTAATCTTATCTAGGTTGATCTCGATTCCCTTATGATGGACAATGAATCCTAGAAATTTGGTAGAGGTAATGTCGAAGGCACACTTTAAGAGATTCATCTTAGATTCTATTGACATAATCATTTGAACACAATCCTCAAATCATACAACTGGTTTATTCGCTGCTTGCTTTTGATGACCAAGTCATCCACATAGAACTCCACCAAGTTGTGGATGAGGTCAAAAAATGTCTTCATCATAGCTCGCTCGTCTGTTTCTCCTGCATTCTTCAATCCAAATGGCATCATTGTGTAGCAAAAGACCCGACTGGTGTTCTGAAGGTTGTAAGTGCTACATCTTCTGGAGCCATTTCGATCAGATTATTTCATGATAATCCATCCATAAAGGAGAAAATCTCATGTGTTGACGCGATATCCACTACCAACTCTCGTATCGGTAGTGAGAATTCATCCTTTGAACACGCTTTATTTAAATCCCTAAAGTTGAAACAAACATGGATTTGTCCATTCTTTTTCTTAACTAGAACGATGTTGGCTAACCATGTGGGGTTTTTCTCTTCTCACACTAAATTATCATCTATTAATTTCTTCACCTCGACAATGACAAATTGCTTTATTTTGAGGCTTTTTCTTCTTGGAGCTTGTTTTACTAGAGTCATACTCTCGTCCACTCCAAGTTTGTGAACTGCAACTTTTGAAAAAAATCCAATCATTTCGTCATAACTTAAAGCAAAGCAATCCTAAAATTTTGATAGTAACTTGATTAAATCCGTAGACTCCTCTTTGTTGAGTAGAGAATTTATGAAGGTTAGTCAGGGCTGCTCCTCAGTCAAGAGGTTAACTTCCTTCAACTTATCAATTTTTGACTTAATTTCATCCTCAAATTCTGGCTGAGAATTGTCTATCAGAGAGTTCTCAAAATCATCCTTCATATTGAGGAAACTCTTTTTTAATTTACTAGTAACAACCATGCAAAATTCTAAATCATTGACTAATCCTATCGTACCAAATCCAAGACCCTCTTTAGAATTGAGAGTTCGCCCTTTAACATTCCATAATTTTTAAAAAATTTGTAGTTTATTTTTTGGCATTTTCTTTGGCACATATCCATGTTGAATTAATTTTTGAATGCCAAGAGAAAAGTAACCAAATGTTAATTCCATTAGTTCATTAGAATCAACCTCTTCCAAATTTACTTCAGTTTCAAAACTAGTAGTAGGAGAAGCACAATAAAACTTGATCGGTTTCAAACCAACACCCCTAACTTCTTTGACATCTAAAATCTCAACCATCTTAGGGTGAATCAGAGTAAGGGTCATGGCATGCACGTAGTGGTTAATCTGATCATACATTGACTTATATTCACTTTTCTCCACATCTTCCCTCTGAGATCCCGAATTGTGGTTTCTTTTGTTTCTTCATCATCAACTATTCATTGAACTCATCTTCATTAGAGCTTCCTTTCATGTTGATACTGATGGTTGGCCTTGTTCGTTCAACAATCATGTTGGTTCTTCCTTGCTTGCATCCCCTGCCTCGATCTCGAATGTGTGGGCTAAAAGAGCCTCCACCAACTTGTTGCAAATGAGTGGTGGTAGATTGTTGGAGTAGAGTTGAATAATCTTGCTCTTGTAATCTTTTTGAATCTTCCATGTTACTTGGTATAGCTTCACAGGAAAGGACGGTCTTCTTTCGGGGAGCATAGTAGGTGGTATCTTCATGGATGTCTACTTCATGAACTGAGAATGGTTGTAAATCCCCTGGATCCAATGCTCTTTTCCTTCTTTAAAATAATTGATACACTGGTGTAATGATGCTGGGAACCATTTTATGCTGATGAATCCATGGTTGACAAAGCAAAGCATTGAACAAAGTTTTCGCTTTGATGATATGAAATTTAGGGGTTATTACGAGCTCTCTAAACTTTATTAGTAGTGAAATTGATCCCAAAGCTCTTTCTCCTTACTGGTTAAATCATCATAACATCATCTTATTAGTGGTAAGTTTCTGAACGACAATATCCAAATATGTTAATGTCTATAGACTCATCAAGTTGAGTGACACTCCTGGATCTACCAAAACTCAGGAAAGCACTAATCTGCTGATGTTAACAAAGATTTAGAGCGGTCTGTTGTGATCGGTATAACCAAGCAGCAAATCTTTATCTAGGTTGTTTCATTAACAAACAAGCTTCATCAGAGGATGTGCTACCCACTATAGCTAAATAAATTTTTGGATCAAGTAGGGTCGTGACCTGATATCCCCTCATCTTCTAAGATAGGAACAGAGCAGCGTAGATGCTTAGTTTGGCCAATAAAGTACTAAGATGAGCTAGTACGTTATAATCCACTTTATAAAGACCACCAATTTTCAATTAATTATGTGTCTCTTCTGATGTCTAAGATTGAGGTGGCTCTTATTGAGTGACTATTTGCTTTCCTTTGTCCATTGGAGTTGTCCTTAAGGGTAATACCTTCCCATCTCTTAAATTTATTTCCCATAATCTCTTCTTCTTCTTTATGTGATGTTGTGGGAAAAACTTTCGGTGTCTCTTCTATCAGAGAAATCCAAGTTAATGACATATAGTGCTCCCTGACACTTGAGGACTGGCTCCTCACTCTCAGAACTACAGTAACCATTGTTGTTAACATCTTCTTTGTTCTGACTAGTAGGCTTATCAGACTTAAGTATAATTTGAGGATCAACTTGTGAATCAAGATTGGGGTTAGATTGCTCATCGTGAGTTACGTTATCACTAGAGAGAGTTAAAACATAGTCAAAATCGTAATCATTATATTCAAAAGACCCCGAAGGGGCAAAAAGGTAGTCATACACAAACAGTGATTTGAGGAATTTCTCTCTCTAATCCAAAATAACCAATCTAATAGAGGCAGCCCCTATCCTACAGGTCGCGCTATCGATCTTCATCTCATGCATGATCTCATTTTTCTTCTTCTTCGGCTGTGGTGACTTCTTTGGTGTGATCTCCATCTTCGGTCTAGTAGGCTGTAGAATCTGAATGGTGGCTTGTGTTGATGGGGTCAGAATTTGATCCAGTATCTTCTTGGATGATTTGCTCCAAACTATGCTCCAACAATCTTCCTCTGAATATGGCTCTATACGGGTGATTGGCTCGACCAAAATCATATTTATGGAACCTCTTTGAGGTTCTTTTAAATACTTTAAAGAATGGTTATATTTCCTTATTTGAGATTTCTCTCAAGCCAATCCATAAAACTAAAACAACCCTTAATGGTATGTCCAAGTAGCTTGTAAAGGCAGTAGTTAGGATGGTCCATCTTATCAACAACTTCTGGTATCATTAACGTAGGCGGTCTGAACTCAGACTTCTTCATCAGACTTCTGAACATTTTTGACATGGCTTCATCTTTGAAGGAGATGTATTATTTATCTACTCTATAATTATTGGTCTTGGCCTGCTATCAATCTTGTTTGTCCTTTACTGCTGCTGGACGGACTGACCATTATGCTCAGTAGGTTGATGCTGAGCTTAGCTATGATGTGACTGTTGCAAATGACCCTGATGGGACTTTTCAACCTGAATCCTCATAGGTTTATCTCCCTTTTCAACTGTTGCTACTATCCCAAACTCCTTCTCAAATATCTTGAGTTTTCTGGACTTCTCGGTCTTTTCCTTGGATTCCATTTACTTAACTTCCTCCTGCAATCTGTTAGCTTTGTTGAGTAGCTTTTTAAATAACATGATCTTAAGTCCCTTAAGTATGAAAGCCACTAGCCCATGTATGATTCCTTGATTGGTATGTCGTGGCTCGATTCTATAGTATGACGTGGAATTCCTGTTCAATCAAAAATTTTAAAATTTGGTGATAAGAAGCCCTTGAGATATGGTAACGGCATAAAATTCCTTCAGGTATGGTCTACCCTTTTAAATAGATTCACCTACTGCTCAATCAACTATTTGATATCTTTGTTTGGCACAAAATTCTGAGTAGAATCCTTTATTTATGGCTCATCTCTATTGGCAGAAGTGAATTCCCTCCTTTCATTGAAAATGTGTATAATCTCAGGATGATTTCCCTTTGGCAAATTCATCTACTACTACTGTGATTTTCCATGCATCATAGTTGTGGTAACCATGGCGGACATGGCGGCAAACATCTCTTCCATCCTTTTCTCCATTTGGCTAATCTACTAATCTCCTAGCAAAATAACCCTACACAGATCATTTGCGGTGTTCCCCTCAATAAGCGGCTGGGCTTCGCATGCAGATGTAGCTACTCTAGTCTCGATGACATTAATCTCCATGAACTTCTCATTGAGGTAATCTGTGAAACCTAAATCATCATCAACATCATTAACACCTACTCACACATTTGCTAACTCTAAATTTTCAGCTCAGAGCTTTTCCACTTTATCCTTGATTGCTTTCTCCTAAATCAACTTAAGTTTCATAAATCCTTCTCAAACAAAATTTTGCTTGGAAACAAACTCTGTAACAAGGGTGGTAACAACATTTGGTATATCATACCTATGTTTCATTCCTTGGGACTAATCTACAGGCTCATCAAAACATACTGATGTAGTACCCTTGGGTATCCACAAATTCTCCTTTGATGCTGATGCCTTAAAACGGGTTGTCCTGGTGGATGCATCGGTGCACCGAAGGGAAGCATGCTCTTCATGGTGCAAACCAAGTACACCGGTAAGCTGTATTTTTCCTTTATCCACCTTTAGGAAACTCTTACAAGTGATCGTAGGCGGTACTCTTGGACCCAATTGTGACTTAACTGGTCGACGTTCTATGGATTTTAGAATAACAGTGGTAGAATCTGGGATGGTGGCAACACTACTGACTCAATTTTCAAGATGAAATCTAGCTGGAACAAGAACATGGGGGACTTTTGCTAATCTCTAGAACTGACAATCATATCTTATCTTCTTTAAAATCTCATTCTTTATTCATGGAAAAACTATGCAGGCTACTCACTTGAGTAGCTCAAAAACTTAACACGCTTCCTTAATAGCCAATTTTTCAAATACAATACGTACTCTGGTGATAGGAGTGGGCTTCTCCCTTTCCTTAAAATGATTCTGTGATGACGATAAAGCAAAAGAAATCGTGTGGAGACTCTCATCTTCTATAGAATTTGACAAGAGATGAAACCTACTCACTTGAAGGAGAGGAGAGGTCTCAATCTCCCCGAGTTACACATGCTGAGGAATCTCATCATCAGATACTAACTCTGTAACCTTGGCCCTGGCAGCCCTCTAAATTTTATGGTTACAGTTCCTTTTCTGTGGCTTGGTCAGTCGCTTAACTCCTTAGCTGAAACTGACCTCAAACACTGATGGCAAGGTAGCAAACACATCATCTAAATCTTCATAATTCAAAACTTTTTTCCCTTTAGTGGACAAAGTAGTGGTTACAGTAATGGTGAATCCGGTGGTAGTAGGTTTAACAATTCTCCTTGACGTGGGAGCAGTAGCTCTAATAGACATACAAACAATAAATTTAATGGGTGTCGAGGTAGTTGCGTTCTTCACCTTCTTGTAGGAACGGAATTGTTGGGGACAATTCAAATCAAACTCAGCAAACAACTCTTGAACTTCTGGAGTAGCATTCTTCATGATGAAGAACGGGGCCTTGCCAAGTACAACCGCAAACTCATCAAACCCAAATCCAAACTTGATCATTGGATCAACATTATTGGACTCTCAACAAGTGGGTAGGTTGCAAGAAAAGGTCAAAGTCAGGAAAACCATTGTAGCAGCTTCAAGGGAAACGTTCTGAGGGTTAGTAGCAACCATTACTTTAAAATTTTAATGTGAACACTAAAAATTAACAAAAGTCGTTATGTAGATTAGGCACCACTTTTTTTAATTTAATTTTCAAATTTATAATTTATTTGTGATTACACTTAAGAAGTTTTGATTAAAATTAAGCAAGGGTGAAGAGTTGTAACAACTTGGCTCAATTTTCAAAATAACAAATTAAACACAAAAGATACGAGAGAAAAGTGAAGTTTAGGACCCAGTGTAGGAATATCTTCACAATGCACGTCGCCCAAGAGAAACTAGTCCACCAACACACCTAATGGGGGTTCGGGCCCACACAAAAGATAAATTCTTAAAGGACTTTTGAAACTCGTTATTTAAATATGGTTGAACAGATGGTCCTCCAACCTAAAAGAGTTGACCGTACTTGCCCAAGAAAGAAATGAGCAAAGCATGCCAACGGAAGTAGGGAAATTTGGTTCATGAGGGACATGGACACATTACCGATATATGAAGATAAGACTTTATGATCTCATGGAGAGAGAAACTTTTCCCTGGTGGAGTTACCAGAAAGTTGTCAGCCGTTAAAAATTCAAGAAGTAGTTTTTTTGACTTAAACGTATAAATTTGATTTTCAGAAATAAAGTATTTTAATTTTAAAAAACAACTTTTTTTTTTGAAAATACGAGACCAAACTGATCTCATAAAAATAATAGTTTATATAAACTAGCAAAACACTACAAGTGACATATCTATCTCGAGAAATAGACATATCACTTATCTGTGAGGCTCAATTCGGAAAACTACAGAGGTTATGAGATAAGTTTGTTTTGTGAATCATTTTTTTTATATAAGATGACTGGTTCCCCTATCTAATATGGAAGATTAGATAGAGTTTTTATTACCTGGGCTCTTAGACCTCCCTATAGAAGCAAGACCCTGTAGTTAATTATGTCTTAGATGACCGAGGTCACTTAAGAAAACTTTCAATTTAGATTAGAAAATATTATCTTCAAGTATTTCAAAGGATATGACTTTTCAAAGATCGGACCAAAGAGTGTGAAATGGGAAAGACTCAAATTTGAAACATTATTATTGAATCAAAAAGGAGAAAACTAGGGGTTGTCACCGATTTTGAGGAGAACCTCAATGACTTCCAAAGTTATCCTATGATTTGGCTTCAATTTTGAGAAGCAAATTATCAAGTGTTTCATCCTGCCAATTTTTTTAATAGGGCTTACATTGTATGACACAATCAAACAAGTAACCTGGAAGATATGATGATTTATGTCGTAGTCCTAGAGCGAGTAAGGGCTTAAATTACACAACATGGTTGTGCAAAGGCCTAAAAATGAAGTGAAGATTTATGTTGCACTACGCAAATGACCTCGAAATCCTATGACTTGTTGTTTAATTATAAAGAAGAGATTGTTATTGCAGATCCACTTGTGGTTGTAGAATGCTACCCTCAAACTGAGCACTCAGCTCTTTAGTGAAGTAACAATACTAAAGTCAAAAGGTTCAATGATTTAAATGACAAGTTTTAGTTGAATCATTATTGGGGGTTAGTAAAATTGATTAGAGTGACGCCAGTTAAGATCTCATGTTTTCTTCATTCCAATACCACTATTTTCTTTTCACTTAGTTTAAACAAGTTGTTAAGCTCATTTAAACTAGGGAGGTCTCGTTAGAAATTGTGGTTTACCTCATTTGAGAGACTCTCGTAAATTCAAAAGGATGTGTTATGACATTGTTGTTTTGTTTTTAGTTTTGAAAATGTTGTTAAATTTTGAAAAATGGTTTTGTAATTTTTAATTTTGAAAACTAAGTACAGGTAGAGTAAAGTAAATGGAACGGAAATTGCATTGAAAAAATGTAAATGCGTACCAGTCATCTTCTTGCACTCCCACTGAAAGATTAGCTATGTAGTACAAATATAATTTAGCAAGAAATTTAAAAAAGTTACAAGAGCAGAAAATAAGGGGACCAGTTGAAGGTGTACTTACCTAGTTCAAAGTCATAACTTAGTGGGTCCTCAAAGGTTTTAACGGATGATTTTTTGGAACAAAGTATAATAAGTCCAATTGTCATTCAGAATATCCAAAAGGTCATAATAGTGTTCGGGGAACAATCCCTAATAGCTTATAGAACCCTTTGAAATGTTTCAAGTTCATTTGAACCTATTTCATTATTCAATTAATCATAGAAATTTAGGTTTAGTTTTAATAAATTAATATCCAATATGCTTAGTGAACCTTGATATTTTAATTATCCCAAGAGTGGGGTAATCTGACAGTCACTTAATGTTTTACTTTAAAATTTATGTGAGTGAATAACCCAAGGGGTAAACTCAAAGTCATTAATGATTCTGTGCCCCTATTTAGAGTCGGGCTTGTAGTGTTTGCAAAATTTTCATAATTAGTTATGTTATCTTTTCCATACTTCATTAAACAATCTTGTATTTAGCCTAGTTCACTACCAAGCCCTTGAGAAATTTCTTGGGTGAATTTATAATTACTAAAATGTAAATTTACGAGAAATCTATTCTGATTAAAAGATCATGCTATCACATAATCACCAAATAGGGGCTTGAAATAAGTGAGTTATTATCTTCCTAACTTAAGCCCACTATCTTATGATCATCCAATTGAATTAATCTCCAAGTCATAACAATTTATAAAACTACAATTCTATCATTACCATGCAAAAGTGGCAAATTGGTTTCTACCTCTTAACCTATTACGTTTCAAACATCCAAAAGAGTTCATTATGATCAAAATTACCCATTTACCCATTGGTTAACCTAAACTTTTAATCAGGGCATCAAAATCCAAAATTAGCATTTTGTCCCTCGGGCTCCCCACTTCACAACTTGTTAAGTATAACTCAAATGACTTTGAATGTTTTATGGCACCCCACCCAAGGGTCAATCAAGATATCATAGAAGAAAATGTGATTTGTTCTAATTTTTATTTAATTTATATAACTATTTTAACTTAAAAATTAGATTTTCATTATTAATTTATTTAGCTAATCAAAGTAAATTTTTTTTCCATAAGAAAATTATTGGAGGGTCACCTCAATAAGAGGACCACATAGAAAAATTGTCGTAATTTTTCAAATTATGTTTTAACTATTATAATTATTTATTGATTTTACTTATTAATTAAATTGAAAATATACTTTAATTTCAAAATTTACCTTCTACATTTTCTTAAAATCTCTCTAAGTCCAAAGAACCCAGAGAAAGAAAACTTTCCATTTTTACAAATTGTATTTTATTTATTATACTTATTTTAATGGAAAAATTAAGAAAAATACATTTTTGGCATTTAAAAATACATTGCTGAATAAGAAAAATTAGGAAAGATATTTTAAATGGTCTCAAGTGATGAGAGAACAATAAGAAACAACTTTGGGCATTTTCATATGTATTTTTTAATTTTTAATCATTTTTAATTATTTTTAAATCAAAATATAGCTAAAAATGAAGTATTTATTTTAAAATAAATTTTACTTTTCCTGAGCGCCCCTAATCACAAAAAACTTATAAACCCATTTTTCATAATTTTCTTAATTATAGTTAATTTATTATAATTATTTTAATGCTAAAATAACATTTTACTTAGAAAATAAATTTTGGTGATCAAATTTATTCAAATAAGTTTCAAATTTTTACAGTGAGTTAAAATTGTTTTTATTTATAGTGTCGGATAATTGTTGACAAATTTTGAATATTATTTTGTTTATTTTAATTTTAGTGACTTTTTATGATTTAATTAACCATAGTAATGTACAAAAGAATTCATACTATGTTTACATTTTTCCTAGATTTCTTTGACCGCACTAAAACTACCAAAAATATTCCCAAACATATTTTAATTTACATAATTATTTTAAGCAAAATAAACAACTAGACTTGAAAATTGGGATTTCAAAGCTAGAGGTGCTATTTGAGGTTGGAAAAATTAGAGAACACCCTTCTTAACATGATGAAGTAACCAATAAAATCTCAAGCCATGGTGATTAATATTAATTTAATTAGAATTAAAATAGTCCAAGTGGTATTTATTTAATTTAAAATTAGAAACTCATCAAAGATTTTTTATTTTTATTTCACATTATTCTCCTCTATTCCCTAAGCAAGTGGGTGTTTTTATTTTATTTTTTTATTTTTCTACAGAAAGTTATGAGTTTTCTAAGTTTTGGAATTAAAATAAATTCATTTAATCCTTTTTTAACTACTTATACGACTCGTTGCAACCTCATCCTACAGCACATTGAACTCACACGCATCACTCTGTCATTTTACATCGCCACTTGAGTCAGCCACCATGCGTCTGCGATTTATCGCTCCATCCTTCCGTACAGCACGATCTCAGCCGTACAAACTATTAATGCAAAAATGGACGACATCCGTTCATCATCCCCGATCATCTTAATCTGAATACCTTCCACACTAAAACAGTTTGATCTTACTCGATACTCAACCAAATCACTCATAGTTTGTCTCTATAACTTCATCTAATCGAAACGAACACATCCATAAAGCTAGATACATTTAAAATTAACATTCTCTTCAGAATTTATGAAACTGAAGTTATTAGTAAGTTTTTTGAAATATAACTTTACCCAAGAGGTGAGGCCTTTTGGAAGCTTTAATAGAGTCCAACAAACCTCCTCGAGGTGTTAGATTACTATGGTATAAGCTCTAAGTATGATTTCAATCAAAGTGTGGTGTAGCCTTGGTCTAAAGGTGAGTTAGAGGGCTAAATAGAAGAGGGTTTTGATGTAGAACTCCTTCATCTTTTCTATGGAAGCTTTTAGGACAAGAAATATGAAGTTTTATGGTGTTTGGTAGAAGGTCATAAAATTTCTTGATTTTTGAACTCAAAATTGAGCTATGACAAGGGATTTCAGTGAGTGAAAATGGTTGGGATGAATTCAAGGCAGCTTGGAGAGGCTCTGTGAGCAATTTAGTGGACTTTCCCTAAGAAAATGGCAACACTCTCTATTTGGCCATGGAGGAAGAATTTTAAATAGAGGGGGATCTAGGGTTCAATTGGAAAAGTTGTAGCATGGAGAAGGGAGCTTAGGTGGAGGGTTGAGCGGCGCCATTGACCAATGGTGGTGATCGACATTGGATTGGTGTAATTTGGGCTTGGTCCCCCAGGAAGGTTTCTCAGTTTAAGAATTTCTATCGACTAGGCTAGCCGACAAGCACAGGGGAGGTTATTAGCTGGCTAAGGGATTCCAAGGTGAAGCTTAAACTTGATTAGGATGGGGATTTAATCACTTGAGCTCAAGCTTAGGTCACTTTGCCAAAAATGGGAAGGAATCCCCTAAATCATGGGACCCCTGGTCCATGATACTTCCAGGGTGGGCTAAGAGCACTTAGGGTGGATCTTACGGTTTAAGTGGCTGCAAATGTTGTTTAATATGGGTTAAACCAAGTAATTCCAAGTGGGTTTATGGTTTGGGTTCAAAATGTATGAGTTCACTTGGACTTGGGTTTAGGCTTGGCTAAAGCTTGGATCTACTCCAATTTATTGGTGAATTTGGTTTTGGGTATTGTCACAAGGTATTTGGGAACGGATTGGTTAAAAAATTGAAGGGTTTTTAATTTGAAGAATTTGGACTTTGGGGCAAAATTGGGAATTTTTTCTTGGTTTGCATTTGGGATATGCTTAAGGCTTGGCCAAGGCAAATTGAAGGCTTAATTTGGTCTATGAAAATTTTATAAACAGTTTAGGAAGTGAATTTGGACAAATTGGATGGGTTAGGGCATTCAATTTGGTGGAATTTGAAGGGATGGTCAATTTGGTTTCAAAGTTGGGCTTAAAATTGGGGTTTGAAAGATAGATAATTCAATTGGGCTTGAATTTGGTTTCAATTGGGTTTATAGATAGTGAATTTGAGTTTATGCATAAAATTGAAGAAAATTGAGATTAATTTGATGGAAATTTGAGGTGATTTTGGGATTTTAGACACTTAGGGGCAATATGGTCCAGTTGTCCCCAAAGGATGGTCAAGAATTAGTTTTAGGGGTGTTTGAAATGATTATGGAGGTATTGGGAAATTTTGGGCCACCTAAGGATTTTTGCGATATTTTGAGAATTTTGGAAAATTTGGGGTGTTTTGTGTAATTTGAGTGGTTTCAACTAGTTTGAAATTACTTTTGGATTGAATTGAGAGTTTTGGGTCAATTTGAGAAAATTAGGGTTTTAGGTTTATCTTGGTAATTTTGTGTAGTTTGGGGCTAAAAGGGTCAAAATTGTGAATTTGGAAAAATTGAAATAAATTGATGATAGAAATCATAAAAATCACCCTTATGTTGCCATGTGACCAAGGGAACCTCATTTTGGATCCTCCATATGCCAGTCTTAGCCAAACCCTAGCTTAAGGCTAAGGGTCTGGGGGACCACCCTCATAATTTTCCAACAGTGTAGGGGAGTAGGTTAAGAAAATTTGGTTCAGGGTTTAGGTTGTGAGTGAATGTGAAAGGTTCTTGTGTGTGTTTCTCTATTATGTCCAAAACTTAACAACTTTCTCGAACATAATTTGAATCTTCCATATATAAATCGTCATATTGATTTAATTCCTTTTCATGCTTGTGTTCCAACTTTTTCATCTCAGATTTCTCTTCATAAATTTTTTGAAATGACAACCACTTAAATATCTTATAACATCCATTTGATAGCATTCATCATCTTTACCTTTTGTAGGGTACTTCATTGATTTTGAAATATTTGGTGTAAATGTTTGATCATTGACATGCTTAGTTAATTCTTCTTTCTACACATCTATCATTGCTCTTCCTGCGGATATGAAAGGTCTCCCTAAAATGATAGGTATCTCCTTATCTTTCTCCATATCTAGCACAATGAATCAATAGGAAAGATAAATTGATCCACTTTCACTATGATATCTTCTATAACTCCTTTAGGATATGTTATTGATCTCTCTGCTAACTGCAGAGTTACAGTAATTGGGGTTACTTCTCCTAATCCCAATCTCTTATGTATTGAAAATGACATAAGGTTGATGCTTGCTCCTAAATCACATAAATCTTTCCCTTAAAATGTGTCTCCTATTGCACATGGATATGTAAAGCTACCATGATGTTTAAACTTTTCAGGAAGTTTTTTTGAATTATAGCACTGCGCTCCTCACTAAGTGCAACAATCTCTTTATCTTGAAACTTTATTTTTTTGATTAAAAATATCCTTCATAAGCTTCACATCTTGAAATTTGTTCTAAGGCTTCAGTAAATGGAATATTAATTGTAAGTTTCTTAAAAATTTCCAAAATTTTGAAAATTGCTTATCCAACCTTTGTTGCTAAAAATTGCTTTTCCAAATGAACTTGAAGGGGAGAAATATGTCTCTTTAAACCTTTTAAAGTGTCCTCTCTTGGTTATTCAATCTCTTCTCTCTCTACTTCAGTTTCTTTTTGAACTCTACTTTCCAATTCTCTTACACTTCTAAGTTGAACGGCTTTTAGTTGCTCTTCATTCTGGACTTTTGGATTTACTTCTGTATTATTAGGAAGTGTTCCTTGGGATCTATTACTTAATTAATTTGCTACTTGTCCAAGTTGATTCTCAACATTTCTAATTGTAGCTCCTTGACTTTGTAAATGATTTCTCATTTGTAACACCACTTCTTCTATAGACAACTTTTTCTCCTTAAATTGTGGATAAGTATTGAAACCTAGATGGTAAGTAGGTCTATAATTGTTATTCCCTTGGTTGTTCCAGTTTTCAAATGGGTTTACTTGGTTGTTCCCCCATTGCTGATTATTATTACCTGTATTATTATTCTAACTGAAGTTGGGATGGTCCTTTGAATCTGGGTTATAATAATTTGAATATGGATTATTCTGCTTATTATTTATGACATTCAAAGTGTCTAAAGATACTTGAGAATCTACCATTTGGTCTAATGAATTCTCTTCATTCATAGGAATTGGTTGAGAAAAATTCATTCCAAAATGGTTTAACTTCCTTAAAATTGCAGCAACTTCATTTGCTAACATGGCGAAAGCATCAGTTTCATGAACATTGGCTACTTTCTTAAGACTTATCCTTTCATAAAACCATTAAAAATTATTGGTAACCATCTCTTCTATTATAGCATAAGCATCATTAAATGATTTTGACATTAATGAGCCATCAGTAGCAGCATCAATAATAGATCTAAGAGATCCAGCTACACTATTGTAAAATGTTTGAATTATTAAAAAATCTGATATAACATGGTGTGGACACTTTCTTAAGAGTTCTTTTAATCACTCCCATGCCTCATAAATAAATTCACGTTGGAACTGGCTAAAAGATGTAATATCATTTCTAAGCGTCGCAGTCTTTGATGGTTCAAAATAATTAGCAAGGAATTTCTATGCTAAACCACTCCAAGTTCTGATTAATCGAGACGATAATGAATGTAACCATATCTTAGCCATATCCCTCAGTGAGAAATGAAATAATCTAAGTCTTATAGCATCATCTAATAAACCATCATATTTAAATGTAGCACACAATTCTAGAAAATTGGCAAGATGTAAATTTGGATCTTCAACTGGTGCTCCCCCAAACTGGTTATTTGATACCATTTGGATAATGGTAGATCTAAGATCAAATGAATTAGCCACTACAGTAGGTTTTTGAATACTACAATGAAGTTCATCCACCGTAGAGTTTGCATAATTTGTTAAAGGTAAAAAATTTTCAAAATTTTGATTATTTTGATTTGCGGTTTCTTGAAAATTTTCATTAATTTTTAATTTTTAAATTTTTCTAATAGTTCTCTGTAAATCAGAATCGTAAGGCGCAAGTCCTGTAGAACCTTAACTATGCATACGTTACTATAAATCATAATAAAATAAAACAAAATAAAAGGAAACAAAAAAAAAACACACTAAAAAAACTTTATATAAAAGAACACAACAATATTCCTAAATTAAATCATAAAGTTGAAATAAGACTTACTAAAAATTTTGCTATCCAAAAACTTCTCCTTTTGAAAATATTTTTACAAATTACTATTATATTTTTCTCCTCCCAACAACGACACCAAAAACTTAATTCTCATTTTCTATATAGATAAATCTAAAATACAATGTATGCAATTATATGATTTATTTCCTTAATAGTTATTCTTAATCTGCAACAACACCAAAAACTTGATCCAAAGCAAAGGCAAGGTAAATTTTTCACTATGAAGCAAATAAGAATGCAGTTAAAGTATTTAAATATGGGATACTAGGCAAGTATACATATCGTTATCAAGTAATATAGAACTTTCTAATTAAGTCCTCAATATCAAACTCACATGGGAGGATTGAATTTAAATAATAAAATATCTAGCAATATATATTCTTACTCAAACTTAAGATGTTATAATTGAAATGAAAGTTTGATTCTTTTTGTAATTTTTGAAAATTGAAAATAAAGTGGGCAGCTAATTAACTTAATTAAAATAAAGTTCAATTCTTTTTTTAATTTTGATAACTGAAAGTTTGATCCTAGCAAAAGTAACATGTCCTACTAGTCTATCCAAGATTTGGTCTAAGAAAGATAAAAAAAAGTGATCCTTCCTAGTGGTGCCATTTAATTTTCTTTAGTTAATACAAATTCACGATCCAGTGACTTGTCTTATTGGAATTAATTCATTCTTTTCATTTACAACTACAATCACTCCTCTTTTTTTAGAACACAATGAATATGATTAACCCATGCACTATCTGAAATTGGATAAATAATCCAACATCTAACCATTTTAAAATTTCCTTCTTTAACACTTCTTTCATAATAACATTTAATCTCCTTTGAGAATCAGCCCTGGGTTTACAGTTGTCTTCCATTAAGATTTTGTGCATACAAAATGAAGGACTAGTTTATTCAATATCTGTTAACATCCAACCAAAAGCTTTTTTATAATATCTTAATGTTTCCAATAATTTTTCTTCCTAATCCTTAGTTAATTCTAAGGATATTATAACAGGTAAAGCAATTGAATTTCCTAAGAATGCGTATTTTAAATGCATAGGATGAACTTTCATTTCAACTTCAGGAGGTTTTTTATTGAAGGGATAAGAGATTTACTATTTTTAGTGGTATTCAAAATTTTAATGTTTTCTTTAACATAATTTGTATCCTCAATATTTAACTCTGACAATTTTTCTTCAAAATCACTTTCAGTATAACTATTTATTCCTCCTTAATCTAATATAACTTCATTTTTTCCTCAGAAATCAGATCACATTTTTATTGATAATGTTTAACAATCATATAATTCAAAATATCCATTCTATAACATTATTTTTTAACAGGATACCTCATTGGCTTTAGAACATTTAATGTTACTTCCTGGTCATTAACTCTCATGATTAACTCTCCTTTTTGCACATCAATCATAACACATCCAGCAGCAAGAAAAGTCCCCCCAAAAAAGTGAGAATTTCTTTATCTTCTTCCATGTCTAACACAATGAAATACAAAAACAAGATAAAGTTATCTTCCTTAACAAGTACATCATCTATAACCCTTTTAGGATAAGTAATAGATTGATCAGTTAACTAAAGGGTTACAGTTGTGGGACATATCTCTCATAAGTCTAACCTTCAAAAAATTGATAAAGGCATGAGATTAATGCTAGCTCCAAAATCGCATATAGATTTTCCATAAAATTTCTCTTCAATCGCAAAGGGCATTATGATGCTACCAGAGTCTTTATGCTTTTGAGGACGTTTCTTTTGAATTATTGCACTACATTTTCCACTTAGTGCAACAGTCTCATGTTAACCTCATTTTTGGTTGAGGTCTAGTTTCTTCCTTAGAAGCCTAGGATCTAGCTATAGGACTTTCTTGTTGACTTTTCCTAGAAGACTAGTAGGGGAACCCTCACCATTAGAAATTGTAAAACTCTTCTTTGCTTATCTTTAAGCTCAACATGTTGGCTCTAACCTCTAGCACTTAGTAGGTGGAGCCAATATGGAGATGCTTAAGAGGAGTCCCTATAAGACTGTTTGGTTTTAGGGTTAGCTCTGGGTGGAGTGGTCTTGGTCATTCCTGCACACACACACTTGATACCTGCATACACAATTTAGACCCTTAGCTAAACATGCTTAGCTTGATTCCTTACACATTTGGAGACTCGTGAAAGGTCCCCTAATCCATTAGCCCTAGGATAGGGTTTGGCTAAGAACAACACATGGAGGATCCAAAATGGGAGTTCCCTTGGTCTCATAGCTCAAAAAAGGGTAATTTTCTGAATAGCATCCTCAATTGATCCCATCCTACTCAAATACCCAATTTAGCCTTCTGCTCCCAAACTTTCTTAAAACTATCAAATTTCCCTTGAGACCCCTAAATTTTCCCAAATTATCCAAACTATCCTACTTTATTAAGAAATTGTCCAAAACCATTTCAAACTACTCAAATTGCCCAAGACATTCCAAAATTTTGAAAATTCCCAAAATACCCTTAACTTTCACAAAATTACCAAAATGCCCTTGGTGGTTCAAATTTCCCCAAAACCTCCAAAAATCATTTCAAACACTTTTAAAACCAACCTTGACCACTCATGAAGTCCAATTTGACCAATTTTTACCAAAATCCCAATTTTGCCCTTTAAGGCCCAATTACCCAAAATCACGCCCAATTTCCACCATTTTAACTTCAATCTTCATCAATTTCAATTCCAAATTAGAATTAATCATGCCCAATCTTAATTAAAACCAAATTGAAGCCCAATTGAACCCAATTTCAAACCCAAATTCCAAGCCCACTTAAAATACCCAATTTTGACCATAGACTCACATTCCCTCCAAATTAAATCCCATAATTAAACCACCCTCCCTAATTTTGAGCTTCGAACTCTCAATAACATTCCCCTTGATCAATTTGAGCCTTCAATTGGCCTTAACCTAAACTTAACCCAAATCCCACCTAAATCAAAATCTTCAATTTTGCCCTAAAACCCAAATGTCACCAAATTGAACTTCATAATTCCACAATTTACACCCAATTGATATACAAAACTTTTCATCAAAATCCCTTGAACCAATTTGGGCCATCAATTGAACCAAATCCAAAATATAGCCCAATGGAAGCCCAAGTCTAGCCCAAATGTCCCAATATTTACCACGACCCAAATTCCACTAAATTGAACTCCTAATCAATTAAAAAATACCCAATTCATTTTCCAAACTTCCCATGAAAATTATTCAAGTCAATTTGATCAATCACTTGACCCAAATCATAACCCAAGCCCAACCTAGACCAAAGTTCAAACCAAAACCCTAATTTTGAACCTAAACCATAAATTGAATCAAATCTTTTGCATTGATCAATATTAACCCTCTCCTACCCTGGTTAGCCACCTCAGATGTTAATCAGATAACGAAAGACCCAAGATTTGAGTCATGGACCAAGGGTCCCCCAAATTAACGATATATGCTGCCCCACTTTGGTTAAAATCTTCCCAACACGCAATCAGCCATCAAAACTCCAATGCAATCACAATTAGGACTTCCCTGTCCCTCTTAGACTGAGCTAGCCAACACCTCACCTCTGACTAGCCACCTTAGTTGCTGGAAAGCTCAAATCTGAGGAGACCTTCCCTACTTTAAACACAAAATTGAAACCATCCACTGTGGCACTTCCCCATTAGATGCTTGCACCTCTTAGGCCTCCACCTCAGCCTTCTTGCACCAGCCAATCAGAGCCTGAGGCCCTCCCCTTGGCCAGGGGCTATAAGAAGCCCCATTTTGACCAACTTCAAAGTGTGTCAAAATCCTTCAGAAAACACTGTTAGTTTTCTTCTAGAGCCTCTCTAATCTATCCTAAGTTCATTACAACCATGTTCCCCTACTGAAATCCACTGCCTAAGCTCAATTTTGAGTTCAAAATTCAGAGTTTTTTTTGTCATCCCATTAAACTCCATAAAAGCTTAAATTAAATTACCCGAAAGCTTCCTCAGACCAAACGAGGAAGTTTTCCATCAAAACCCCTTTCTATTGTGTACTCTAAACCACTTCTAGATTAAAGCAACATCACCCCTTGATCAATCTTCTACCTAGGCTCAACCTCAATTCAAATTGGTATTTGGAAGAGCTTCGTGGAGTCACAACGAACGTCTAAAACTAACCCAATCACGGCCTCACCTCTTAGGCTAAGGTATAGATCACAAATCCTAAAATTGTGTTCGGTTTCATCTATTATGAAGAGAATGTTAATTTCAAATGTATCTAATTATATGGATGTGTTTTTCTTTACTAGATGAAACTATAGGAACAACCAATGAGCGATTTAGTTGACTATCAACCGAGATCGAAGCATTTAGTGTAAATGGTTCTCGGTTTAGAATAGATGGGGATAATGAATGGATGCTATCCATTTGTGTGTGTGTCAATCCAACAACGGAGGAGGAGTCAGACAAAGAGATAGTTCAAAAGTGTGCGCTAATTTGGTAGCTATGTGGATGGTGGCGTCAAATAGCGGAGCTTACGATCGACAAGTTTCAAAATTTTTTAAGATATTTAGGAAGCTTAAAATCAATATTCCCTTTGCAAAACTTTGGAAAAAATGCCAAGTTATGCCAAATTTATGAAAGATATATTAAATAAAAAAAATGAAGCTTGATGCTTATGAGATGTTGGTTCTATTTTTGTCGGGAAAAGAGATATTTGATTTAATGTGATATATATTAAATTTTGGAAAGTAATACATTAATTTTGAAAATATGAGACCAAATTGATCCCATATAAACAATAGTTTAAATAAGCGAGCACAACACTATAAGTGACATACCTATCCAAGGGAATAGACATATCACTTGTTCGTGAGGCTGAATTACGAAAACTAAAGAATTTATGACATATTTTTTAGTCTGTGAAACTATTTATGTTTACTAACATGTTTCCCTATCTAATATAAAAGTTTGATACAGTTTATATTAAACTGGGCTTTTAAAGTTTCCTATAAGGGCAAGCTCTTATAGCTAATTACATCTTAAATGACTGAGGTCATCTATGAAAACTCTCGATTTAGATCAGAAAATATTGTCTTCAAGAATTTCAAAGGAAAGGACATTTCAAAGATCAAACCAAGGAGTGTCAAATGGGAAAGGTTCAAATTTGGAACAATCTTACGGAATCCAAAGAGAGAAAACTAGTGGTTGTCATAGATCCTGAGGAGAACCTCAATAACTTCCCAATCTATCTTATGGTTTTGTTTCAATTTTGAGAGAAAAATTATTAAGTATTTCATTGTGCCAATTATTTTTATTTATTGATTACATTCATATGACACAATCATATAAATAGCCTAGAAGGTTGGAGGATTTATGTCATAATAAACGACAACCTCACAATCCTAAAATAATTTAGGGCTTAATTTGCACAACATTATTGTGCAAAGGCTTAAAGATAAGGTGAAGATTTATGTTGCACTAGGTAAATGATGTGCCTAAAAATGTAATATTTTTATGCTATATTTTATAATGATATTACACTTTAAAGTTATATTTTCTTGTATTTTTTGTTGTAGGTACATTGAATTGAAGAATTTGGAGTGATTGGAGTAAAAAGAGTAAAAAGAACAAAAATGGATCAAAACAAAGCAGTCTGGAGGAAATCAGGTCGAACCGGGGCACATTAGAGCCATGTGGAATCAAACTAGGAACTTATGTGACTGTGTCTGGTGCTTAAGCACCCAAAAGTGATGCTTAGGTGCCACCAAAAAGAGAGGAAGGCGACGCTTAAGTGCCGGTGACGGTTTTCAACATATCTTCTAGAATAAAAATTAGATTTGGAAGATTTTTGAAGCAGTGCTTCAAGTGACTCTTGAGGATATTGTCAGAAATGATAAAAGGGTCTTTAGAGAAGGATTTTAGGCAATTATAAGGATGTTTTTGAGAGTTTTGAAGAGGCACTTGAGACACCATTTGGAAGATTCATTGAATAGGGACACTCTTGAAATGACACGTAAGCACCTACTGGGAAAATACAAATAAGGCTTGGAAATGTCTTTAAAATGACTCTTGAACTAATTGGAAGAGGATAAGAAGGCTAGGAGAGGAAGAAGAAGAATGCTTGGGTGAGAGCTCTAAGTGGGGCGACAAGGTGAGAGAGAAAGAGAGAGAGTGAGATATTTCTTCTTTTCTCTTAACTTTGTTCTTAGAGAGGATAAAATGAAAAGTTCTTGTTGTTTCTCCATGTGTAATGAGTAGTTTTCTTCACTCTTCCCTCTTATAGTGAGTTAATATGCATGTATACGATATAGAGCTGAGTAGAGTGAGAATATATTTTGATAATTTTACTTTGTTCTTCATTTACATGTAAACTTGATCAACTTGCATGTTAAAATCAGTTGTGAGAACATGTAAGATCTGTGATGGTGTTGCCCCGATCAACTGTGGTAGAATCTCATGAGATTGTATGGATGAGAATGTAGTCCATATGGTTGAGTGCAAATAAAAAAGGAGATAGTCTTCGATGGGTGCAAAATTAGAGGACTTTAGAGTGACAGGCTAAAGCCCCCAATTTGGTTCTTAATTTTAGGTCTTAATACTAGATGTTAGCCTTCAGGTGAAGGGATGAGGGGACTCTAGAGTGAGAGCTAGTATATCTCCTACCTAACAAGTCTATAGGATTCTTAAATTATGATTTAGCCAATGTTCGTTATATTACTTCACTGAGGGTAATGAATATAATTGCTCCTATTTTTCACAATTTCTCTCACTACTTGTTTTACTTTTGAACTTGACACTAATTTCATTGCATGAGGAAGGGTACTTTTAATATATTAAACCCCACTTTCTGATTTTGAATAAGTATTTTAGTTTAGATGTAAAGAAGTATTTTAGTGATAATTGTAGGATATAATCAAAACCAAACCTTTATCGATCTTACAAGTTAGGACGTGTTATTCTAGACTAGAACTTCTTTTGGAACCCATCGTGATTAACCTCGATCTCCGTGGGATTTATGTTCAGGGCTTAATTAGAAACCCTTATATATATTTATATTGATATGTATACTGTCATAAAATCCCCTCCATTTAATGATATAATTGAGATCAAGTTCTTTGCGTCGTTGTTGGGGATTAAAATCTTTAAGTAGTGGTGTCAACATCATAAATCCTTACATATAAAAAAATATCAAGATCATGATTTTGGCGCTGTTATCAGGGATCGCAACGGTTGACCTTAAATTTTAGGAGAATTTTAGTTAAAGTAATTAGGCTTAGACTTCAGAAACTGTAGTGTCGCAAAAATTATTTTTGCATTAAAAGTTTTTTCTTATGAAAATGTGTCATGAAATACTTTTTGTTTGAAAAATAAGGTGTTTGTGAAAATATTTTGTTGTGTTGAATATATTTATTGTTTCATTTGTTTAATTGTTAATGTATTATTTGTTGTGTTGCGTATATAAAATAAAGGATCTGTGGACTCGTACCCTATGATCTTAAGTCAAAAAAAGGAAAAAAATCAAAAAATAGAGAGGACTTGAAAAACTAGAAATGGAAATGGAAAATATTCAACAATTACTTGGAAAATCATCATAAATCATTAAGTCATTATGTGAAGAACATGTTTCTAAGGATATGGATAAATTATTATCTCCAACTATAATCAACTTAGAAAGATCACTACTTCCATTTCCTCAAAGACTTAGACATCATGAGTTAGATAAACAACTTTCAAAGTTCATGGATGTACTTAAGAAGTTAATGATAAATATTCCTTTCACTGAAGCTTTGCAACAAAAGTCAAGTGATGAAAAGTTTATGAAGCAGATATTAAACAAGAAAAGAAAATTTGGGGATTACAAGAAAGTTGCACTAAGTGAGGAGTACAACGCCATACTTTAGAAAAAGCTTCATCACAAACTTAAAGATCCTCTTAGCTTAACAATTCCTTATGCAATTGGTGAAAGATTGTGCGGAAAAGCTTTATGTGATTTAGGAGTAAGGATTAATGTGATGCCTCTATCTATATTTAGAGGGTTAGGTTTAGCTGATATTTCTCCCTCTACTGTAACCCTTCAATGAGCTCACCGATCAATCATTTATCCAAAAGGGTTAATAGAAGATGTGCTTTTAAAGTGGAAAAAATTATCTTTTCTATAAACTTTATTGTATAGATATGGAGGAAGATAAAGAAAATACAATTATTTTGGGAAGACTTTTTCTTGTTAATGGACAAAATATGATAGATGTGCAAAAAGGAGAGTTGGTTTGGAATGGTAATAACCAAAAAGTCACTTTTGATGTGTTAAAGACTATGCATATCCAGCTGAGAGAAAAGATGAAGATTGCTTTTGGCATGATGAAATTGATTATCTATGTAAAGATCATTTTCAAAAATATTTTGAGAGTAAGTTAAGAGATGAGATCAAAATGGACATTCATGGTGAGTTGAAAACATTGTTTCAAGAAGACAGTATGTATGTGAAGGAGAGGTGCAAAATTATGCACATTATCGAAAATAGTAAACTTTTGATTCAATCTATTGAAAAATCTCATGAACTTAAGGTGAATGTACCTCATGCTATTTTAAAGCCTACTTAGTTAAGGAATTCATCTACACCACCAGTCTTCATATCTTCAGATTCGACTCAATCATAAGAAGAACCTGAATTGAATGATAAAACCAGTAAAAAATCTCCTAAGAAAGAGTTATTCAAAATCATTGAATGGCATATTCTATGGTATTCAGACAAAATGAATGAGATTCTGATAATGGGGCCACCAGAGTAAACATTGGATTCATCTGGTCATCGATGTTAAACCAAGCTCTTTAAGGGAGGCAACCCATAGTTATCTTTGTTATTTATTTAGTGTGATTGTTGTTATGTTAGATTGGATAGTAGTGAGATGTTGAACATTGATGTGTGTTTGATGTGTAAGAGTCGATTTGATTAATGTTGTGAGTTAATTCCTTTGTCATGACTAGATTTGTATATGATTTCCTGGTAGTAGCAAGTTGACGAGTCTGTTACAACTTAATTCTCAATCGAAGTGGAGCATTACCTTGAAGCAAGTAGAGTTTGGACTTGGATCACTCCATGTCAACTCTATTACTTCCTTTATCTTACTTTGTCTTCACTGAGTAAGGTTATGAACTTAGTGAAAAACATCTGGATGAATTGTACTATTTCTATTTACCAGATTGTGTATACCTTAGACTTAAAGTAACTTTAAAATTGGCAACACATGATGGAATTCTAGTGCATGGGTGAAAACCAAATAAATTTTTAAAATACACCCATGTTATTAGTGTAGTTTATTTCGTTAGAAATTAAAAGTAAGGTGGGGAAATGTGGGTAGAAGGGAGATTAATTAACCTCATTTGTTGTTGGCTATAAATTTGTGAGTTTATATATTGGAGTTTGTGTGTCTATGTTTATGAGTCAAGTTGAATTAGTCATTGGAGATGATAAAACTTATCTCAATATTTTAAACTTGTTAGCATCCAATAATTCCTTTATAAAGTTTAAATTGAGTTCCTGTTTAATCTTCACTTTTATACTTGTTCTACTATTTAAAATATTTTTATAGTGTTATGTCAAGCACGTTTAGGCTAGATTTACTTTCTACTACAATATTCTACCATGTGTTAATTGTTGGTAATTTAATAGGATACATAGTAAATTGTAAAAGTGATCTTTCATTATCACATATTTTTGTACTTCATTGTTACACATGTTTGAGTTTAAAACTGGGAGGAAAGGAAAAATATTTTCAAAATTAAACCTTAATTATTTTCAAAAGTACTACAAATAAATTTGTATTTTGTTTATAATGATTATTTTTATGCGGAGTCACCTTAAGGATGTTAGAATTTTAAGTATATAAATGGAATAGGAAAACTTAGTTGATATTTTTAGTGAAAAAGGTGAACCTAGAGTTAGGGATATTTTGTGGAGAACTTGGGAAAATGAATAACTATTATTAGTAGGAATAATTGTATTTTTGAAAAATTAAGGATTCTTTGAATTTTTATTTTCAAACATTTGAGGCTCTTTAAGAAAGTATTTAAAAAAAAAATACATCTTTTCATGTGAAAGAAAGTAATAAGTTTTAATTTTAGAGGAGGGTAGTGGAATTCAAAATTATTTAGTAATCCTCACATAAGAGAAAGGAAAAGAGTGGAAAAGAAAGGAAAGGATCAAAAAGATTCTGAAAAAGAAAAGGAAAATGCAAAAAAAAAGGCGAGGAGAAGCTTGAGGAGAGGTCTTAATCAAAAGTTGGTTTCACTTGAGTTTTTCTAGAGTAAAGAACTTCAAACAATCCTAAGCTTGATTTTTATGATTATATTAGTAAAAATTATTTTTAAGAAAATTATTAAGTATAGAAAGTAAAATCCAGAGGATTCTAAGTTTGAAAAATCTTAATATATTTCTGAATTAGATGGGAAAACAAATTCCCAAATCTAATGATAAATATTTTACACTCTGGGCTAGTCCGATTCATTAGAGGTTCTCCTAATTTTAACAATCACATTTTTAGAACAAAATTTTAGCAATTCTAAAAAATGAACCACTAACTCTAATCTACAAAAATTATTTCAAAAATTTAGTAATGCTTAAGGACATTTAATGCTTAAGTTTGAGGGATTTTGATGTGCCTAAAATGTACTACTTCTATGTTATATTTTATAATGATATTTCATTTTAAATTTATGTTTTCTTGTTTTCTTTTCGTTGTAGGAACATCAAATTGAAGAATTTGGAGTGATTGGAGCAAGAGGAGCAAAAATGAACCAAAGCGGAGCAAACAAGGTCCAACCGGGGTACCCCGGAGTCGTGACAACCTAAACTGGGCAATTAAGTGCCTCTGTCCGACTCTTAAGTGCCCAAACATGGTGCTTAGGTGCCACCAAATAGCGAGGAGGGCACTTAAGCACCCAAATATCTGCTCTTAAGCGACGAAATCAATTTTCAACATATCTTCTAGAATATACATTGGATTTGTACGATTTTTTAAGCGGTGCTTCGTATGACTCTTGGAGAGTTTGTTGGAAATGATAAAAGGGAATTTTAAGAAGGATTTTGGGAGGTTAGAAGGACAATTTTGAAGACTTTTTAAGAGGCACTTGAGGCACCATGTGGAAGATTCATTAAGTATGGACACTTTTGAAGAGACACTTAAGCACCACTTGGGAAATTATAAATAAGGCTTAAAATTTTTTTTTAAAAAGACTCTTGAACTAATTGGAAGTGGAGAAGAAGGCTTGGGTGAGAGCCCCAAGTGGGGCGACAAGGTGAGAGAGAAAGAGAGAGAGTGAGGGATTTCTTATTTTCTTTTCACTTTGTTCTTGGAGAGGATTGTAAGGAGATTGCTTTTTCTATACAAGGAGAGTTTGATTTCCATCAAAAATATGTATTTTCATTTTATTTTGATTTGAATCTAGAACTTTGTTTGTATGCTTTCAAAGTCTTGTTCAATGAAAAGTTTTTGTTGTTTCTCCATGTGCAATGAGTAGTTTTCTTTACTCTTCCCTCTTAAGTGAATTAGTACGCATGTGTAGGGTATAGAAAATAACAAAATGAGAATATTTTGTGATAACTTTATTTTGTTATTCTTTTACATGTAAATTTGATCAACTTGCATGTTATAATCCATTGTGAGAACATGTAAGATCCGTGATGGTGTTGTCTCAATCATATGTGGTAGAATCACATGAGATTGTATGGATGAGAAATAGTCTTTGGTGGGTGTAGAAAAAGAGGACTTTAGAGTGACATGTCAAACCCCCAATTTGTTTCTTAGTTTTAGTTCTTAATACTAGATGTTAGCTTTCAGGTGAGGAGACGAGAAGACTCTAGAGTGAGAGCTAGTATCTCTCATACCTAACCAATCTTTAGGATTCTTAAACTATGAATTAGACAATTTTCTTTATTTTACTTGACCAAGGGTAAAAAATATAATTGGTCCTCTTTGTCTCAATCTTTCTCACTACTTGTATTACTTTTAGACATGTCACAAATTTTGTTGCATGAGGAAGGGTACTTTTAATACATTAAACCCCACTTTATGATTTGTACTAAGTACTTTAGTTTAGGAGTAGAGTAGTATTGTAGTGATAATTATAGGTTATAGTCAAAACCAAACCTTTATCAACCTTCCAAGTTAGGGTGTGTTATTCTAGGCTAGAACTTCTCTTGAAAGCCATCGTGATTAACCTCGATCTCCGTGGGATCAATATTCAGAGCATAACCAGAAAGCCCTATATTACTTGATGATGATAAACATACTTGCGTAGAATCCCTACTATTTGAAAATAAATGGAAATTTTACTTTGCTTTTGGATAAATTTTTTGGTTTTGTTGCTCGGATTAAAACCTTCAAGTAGTGGTGTCAACTTCCTAAATCTTTACTTATAAAAAATATCAGGATCAACAAATCACCTCAAAATTTTATGGCTTGTTGTTTAATTTTGAAGAAGAGATTGTTGTTGTAAATCCTTCTACCATGTTGCCCACGGTGCTACCTCCAAGCTCCTCGACAAAGTAATAGTTCTAAAGTCTAAACATTCAAAGGTTTAAATGACAAGTTCAGTTAAATCATTATGGGAGGAGGGGGGTTAAAGTTGATTTGAGAGATGCCAGTTAGGATCCCAAGGTTCCATCATTCTATTACCACTATTTTCTTTTGATTTAACTTAGATTAAACTATTTGTTAAGCTCATTTAAACTTGGGAGGTCTCATTAGCAACTTTGGGTTACCTCATCCAAGGGACTCCAATAAATTCAAAAGGACGTGTTATGAAAATGTTGGTTTATTGTTTAATTTTGAAAAATGGTTTTGCAATTAAGGAAATTAGAGGTAGGAAATGTGGAAAAGTAAAATGAAAGAAAATTGCATTGCTAAAATGTAAATGCATATTTGTCAACTTCTCGCACTCCCACTGAAACGCTAGAACTTACAACACACACACACACACACACACACACACAGATATATATATATATATATATATATATA
>JXCR01075185.1:140228-154996 GCA_002079205.1 Phalaenopsis hybrid cultivar | reverse complement strand
ATATATATATATATATATAATAGAAAGAAGCTGAAGAAAAACTAGAAAACAAAAATAAGAACTAAAGGAAGAGAAAGATTAAGGTCTCCTTGGAGAGGGAGCAGTGGACCCAGTAAGCTGGTTTGTAGCAATTCTGAGATGTGGCACCTCAATAGTATCACCATGAAGTAAGAGAGCTATAGGAGTAGTGGGACTAGCAAAAAAAGATACAGAATTAGAGTGAATACCATATCTGGCAAGACAATTGGTCGATTTATTTCCCTCCATATATATAAAGGTAATGTGGAAGTTGAGGATATTGTTGAAGTTTCTGATCTTCTGTCTCATTTTTGTGTGAAACCAGGAGGATTGCTCTTCAAATTTTAGATCCACCTCTATCCAGATATTGGACCATTCAACTTTGTAAGTAAAGGTCAAGGCCCAAAAAATAACTATAAGTTCTACCTCAAGAGCATCTCTGGCTTTTGTAGGAGCATGGAGGAAAGGAAGTCACTGACTGGAATTGTCTCTAAAAATACCCCCCACCCTAGCAATGAAATCATTAAATCTGCCATCAGTATTAATCTTAATAGTAGACTATTGAGGAGGTTTCCAATTGAACTTATCTATCCTAGGTGGAACTCTCACATTAGTGATCATGTTATTGCAGATATTAGGTAAATTTTTTTGCTGAATCATTTTGGTTAAGTAAGAGATATAGTTTCTTACTACCTTAGAATTCTGGATATATTTGCCCTCATGTTTAGCACTTTTTCTGAATATCCAAAGGAACCATTCCACCATGAAAGGGATGGGGTCATACCCTTTTTATTTTGAGTTGTGCTAACATTCAGATAAAATAGACCAATTTAGTTCAGAATCATCAACTTGAGCGTAGCCAAATATTCAGTCCAGACAACTTGAGTAAAATTATAGGTGAAGAAAATATGGTTGAGGTTTTCCTCATTCTCCAATCATAGGTAGCATCAAGATGGCCCCCTCAAGCCCTTTAATCATTAGTGGGAAATAGATTGTTAAAGAATCGCCAAAAAAAAAAGACATGGAGGGGGAGAGAAATCTATTCTTGATGGGCTTCCCCCCAAGGGACCTAGTCCCAACAGAAAAGCTTTTCATAGATAGCTTTAGTCAAAATTTTGTTGTAGTTTTTTTTCCAAATAACTCTATCCTTCTTGCTTCTATCAAAGTAGATTTTATAGATTTGATTAATATAAAGTTCCTGAAGTATAGATTGCAGTTTAGTAATGGACTAGTGATCACCCTACTAGAAATCTGCCACAGTAAGGTTGGGATTGAAGTCAGTGGGGGGAGCATTGACCCAATCCGTAGGACACCAATGATCCAACCAGAAATTCACCTTACCAGTCCTCAGGTCCCAAATATACATCTCCTCAGCTAGATGCCTCAGTTTAATCATGTTTACTCAGATCCTAGAGTCACCTAATTTTCTTGCAGTAAGAGAGGGGTGCTAATCTTTATAGTACTTTCCCCATATAAATTTAGCCCCCAGAGATGTTTGAGCTCTGAAATTGATCCACATTTTGTAAAAGTTGACTTGGATGAGTTGTTGGAGCATTTTAAACCCAATACCCCTAACCAGGGTAGGTTTAGCAGCCTTCTGTCAGGAAGCCAAGTGTAGTCGTTGCCTTTATCCAGACCACAAAAATCTATTAAAAGCTCTCTCCATTTGAATTTTGTATGCTTTTCTTCATAAATGTGGTTTGGAGGATGTATGATAAAAAAGTAGTAAGTATGCTTTTGGGTAAAGTGATTCTACCCCCATTGGATAGGAAGGGGTGAGACCAACTCGAAAGGTGTGAGTTGATTTTATGAAACGCCTCATCAAATTGTATGAGCTTGGATCTACCACTTATGAGAGGCACCCCCTGGTATTTAATAGGAGGTTTAACAAAGGATAACCCAATGTAATATGAAATCCACTATTTGTAATTCGGAGAGGATCTTTCATTGAATATCAATTGACATTTTGCAGGAATGAAAAACACACGAGACTGTGATTGGAAGTTTAGCAGACATTGATAGACTTTTTTAACAGCACTTTTGTGGGCACTAGAGAAAACCAAAACATCATCAACATAGATTAAATGAGAGATGGCCATATTGGATTTGTGATGGTATCTAAAATAGTTCTCAGTGATAACAGCCTTATCTAGCATTCTAGATAAGTAGTCCATGACAATGATGAAGATGGTGGGGGAGAGTGGGTCACCCTGCTTCAGCCTTCTAGCAGCAGAAAAGGAGCCCCAAGCCATCCAATTGATAAGAATGGAGTGATTATTGTTGAGAAGTCATCCATGAATGAGAGTACAAAATTCAGGATGAAACCCCTTAGCAGCCAGAATTTTCTGAATAAAATTCCAATCAATAGTGTCAAAAACTTTCTTGATGTCCAATTTATAAATCAGATTCCCACCCCTACAGTTTTTATCCAATTCAAGAAGCAGCTCTTGTGCAAGCAACACATTATCAGTAATTGATCTTCCCTTTATGAGAGCGGTGTTATTGAACTGATCAATTTATCTAGATGAGATTTTAGTCTCTTAATTATGATCTTGCTGATAATTTTACTGATGACAGAAGTAAGATATAAAGGCCTATAGTGATCCCAATTATTTTGCATCTCTACTTTAGGAACTAACACAAAGGTGGAATCTCTAAAGTAACTGGGAAGATTACTTCCATTGAAGAATCTGATAATAGCCTCAATCACTTCCAATTTTATGATATGCCAAAACTTTTTATAAGAGTTTGCAGTAAAGTCGTGAGGGCCTGCAGACTTGGAACTATCTATCATGTTCAGGGCTATCCAAATTTCCGTTTTTGAGGGGGGGTCATTAAGTCTAAGACTCCTGGTGAGATCAAACTCCTTGGTGAAGGCATCAATATTATTTTTTAGAACAGGTGGTGAGTTCAATAGTTGGCTATAGTAACTTACAACACTCTTTGCAATGTTTTCATTATCATGGAGCCAACACCCCCAGAAGTTTGGATGGAGTTTATGGTATTGAATTTTCTCCTGTAGCTTAAATAAGCATGGTAAAATTTTGTGTTTCTATCACCATCAGTAAATATATTAATAGAGGCCTTTGGTTTGAGGAGCTTTTCTTGATTCTCAATAGCAGTGATGAGTTTATTTTGAGCAGTGAGCCAAGTAGTTTCCTTAGTAATCCCACTCTGGACATCAATTTCAAGAGACTGTACCTCTTGTTCAGTAGAAGATACATTGGAATGAACAATACCAAAAAGACTTATATATATATAAATATATATATATATATATATATATATATATATATATATATATATATTGCAGGAAATTTAAATAAATTTCAAGAATGAAAAAAATGAAGTCCAGTTTAAGACATATTTACCGAGTCCTGCGTCAAAACTTGGTGAATCCTTGAAAGTTTTAAAGGATGATTTTCTTGAGCAAAGAATAATCAGTTTAATTTTCCTTCAATGTATCCAGGGGATTCTCAAATGTTTGGGGCATAACCTTGAACAACTTTTAAAATCCTTTGAAACATTTTGAGTTCATTTGGTCATATTATTTTATTCAATTAATCATCCAAATTTAGATTTAGTTTCAAAGAATTAATACACCCTATGCTTAGTGAACCTGGATACTTTAATTATCCTCATGAATTGGTAGCCAGATAGTCACTTAATGTTTTTCTTAAAAGTTATGTGAGTAAATGCCCCGAAGGACAAACTTAGAGTCATTACGAATTTTACACCCCATATTAAAGTAGTGCTTTCAAAAATATTTGTGACTAGTTCCATTATGTTTTCTAAACCTCATTAAACAACCTCGGATTATGCCTAGTTCACTACTAAGCCCATGAAAATTTCATGGGTAAATTTGTAATTTTGGGAATGTTAAATCAAATGAGTTCTAATTCTAATCAAAGGGTCATGCTATCATCTAATCACCAGTTAAGGGCTTCAAATAAGTGAATTATTATATTCATAACTTAAGCCCACTACCTTAGTATCATCCAACTAAATTAACCTCCAAGTCGTAATAATTTATGGAATTACAATTTTACCCTTATCATGAAAAGGTGGCAAATTGGTTTCTACCTATTAACCCATTATGTTTCAAACCTCCAAGAGTGATCACTATGATCAAAATTACTCATTTACCACTTTGGCTAACCCTAAATTTTAATTAAGGCATCACAATAAAAAATTACCATTTTGACCCTAGGGCTCTCCACTCCATAACTCATCAAATTTAACTCAAATGATATTACAATTTTTATGGTATCCCAATCATGGGTTTATTAAAGTATCGGATGAGAAAATCTGACTTTAATAATTTTTTTTTAATTTATATCATTATTTCAACTCATAGAATAGGATTTTCAATATTAATTTATTTAGTTAATCAAAGTAAAGTTCTTGTTCATGAGAAAATTATTGGAGGTTCATCTAAGTCAAAGGACCACATGAATAAAATTTAAAGATTTTTAAAATTATATTTTAACTACTATAATTGTTTATTTATTTTAATGATTAATTAAATAGAAAATATATTTTAATTTCAAAAGAAGCTTTTTTTATTTTTTAAAATCTCTCTATGTCTAGGGAACATAGAGAAATAAACTTTTCATTTTTTCAAATTTTATTTTATTTACTATAATTATTTTAATGGAAAATTAAGAAAAGTATATTTTCTGCATTTAAAAATTCATAAATAAATCAGTAAAATTAACAAAAAAAATTTTAAAGGGTCCTATGTGATCAAGGAATAATTAGGAATAATTTTGGGCATTTTCATATTTTTGGTATTTTTTTATTATTTTTCATTATTTTTAATTCAAAAAGTAGTTCAAAAATGAACTAACTATACTAAAATAAATTTTATTTTTCCTAAGTATCCTTCATCACAAGGAACTCAAGAAACCACTTTTCATAATTTTTAGAATTATAGTTAATTTATCATAATTATTTTAATGCAAATTTACCATTTTACTCAAAAAATAGATATTAATGCTCAAACTAATTCAAATAACTTTCAATTTTTTTCAGTGAATTAACACGATCATTTATTATAGTGTGGAATCATTTTTGTTAGTTTTTAATATTATTTTATTCATTTTAATTTTAGTGAGTTTTTATCATTTAATTAACCATAATAATTTACATAAACTTTTAAAATTAATTTATGTTTTTCCCAGAGTCCTCTTACCACAGTAAACCTACTGAAATAATCCCATATTTTTGTTACTTATATTTTAATTTATGTAATTATCTTAAGCAAAAATAAACAATTATGCTTGAAAATTAGGGTTTTAAAGCTAAAGATGCTCTTTAACCTTGGAAAATTTTGAGAACATCCCTATTAACATGAGGTATGAACCCTTAAAGTTTCAAGCCATAGTGATTATTATTTACCTAATTAGAATTAAAAAAGTCCTCAGGGTGTTTAATTAATTAAAAATAAGAGACATATAAAGTAAATTTTTTTACTTTTATTCCACATTATTCTCCTCTATTTATTGAGTAAGAGGGCAATTTTATTTTTATTTTTTGATTTTTTTACACCAAGTTATGGATTTTCTAAGTTAATTAAATTAAATAAATCAAAATAAATACTATTTTCCTAAATAGCGTAGGCCAATAAAATTTAGATTGCAAAATTTTATGAGAAGTTCTATCAATCCTAAAATTACCTCCAAATTCATAATTTTGACATTTTTTATCACTTCATTAATTTTTTAATAAGGCAAACATCTCCTCATAACTAAATCTTTGCATTGTTTATATAGATATAGGTCATCACAAAAGTAAATTTTGCATCGTGAATAAACTTCATCTCTTGTTATTTTGTTAACCCATATGGGAATGTACCACTAACAATGTAGTTTACAATATTAGCATACCACGGTATTTCCCATCATTTAATAGCAAAAAGTTGTTCATTAGCAAAAGTTTCATTAATTTTTTGTAAGATCAAATGTTTTTTTCATGTTTCAGTCTAGATAAATGATCAACAATTTGATGATCAGTTATGAGGTGGTGGCCTTTCTAAATAATTATTAGTTCTTAGTATTTAGAAATAGTTTCTTTATACTCTTCAATCTCCCTCTCAACTTCAATATCTTTTTGACTTCCAACTTTTAATTCATTTTCACAACTAAGTTGAACAACTTTAATTTACTCTTGTTCCATTCCTTTTTCTTTAAGATTTACTTCAACATTACTAGGAAGTGTTCCCTGGGGTCTATTGTTAAGTGCATTTGCAATTTGTCCCAGTTGATTCTCAATATTTCTTATTGTGGCACTTTAACTTTTCATCTAATTACCCATTTGCAATACAACTTCTTCTGAAGAAAACTTCTTTTCCTTAAATTGTTGGTTATTAAAGCCAGGTGGATAAGAAGGTCCATAGTTAGAATTATCTCGATTCTTCTAGTTTCCTAATGGGTTTGCTTGATTGTTCCCCTATTCTTGATTTCCACCACCTGAATTGTTCCAGTTGAAATTAGGGTGGTTTTTCTAACTTAGGTTATAAAAGTTTGAATATGGGTTATTGGGTTTATTAACAACTGCATGTAACATTTATAATGATTAAGAATCATTAGTTTTTCCTAATAAGTTTTCTTCACTTGCATGAGGTATTTAAGAAAAGTTCTTAACTTAATTATCTAACATCTTAGATAAAAAAATAGCTTAAGCTACTAAGTTGGTAAAATCATCATTGTCATGAATGCTAGCCACTCTTTTTGGATTTACCCTTTTTGAGGGCCATTAAAAATTACTAGTGGTCATTTCTTCAATTAAGGCACGAGCTTCATCAAATGATTTTGACTAAAGATCCTCCAGCAACAACATCAATTATAGATCTAAGGGATCCTATTATCCTATTATAAAATGTTTGAATAATTAACCAATCAGGTAAAGCATGATGTGGACACTTTCTAAGGAGTTCCTTAAATCATTCCTAAGCCTCATCAATTGACTCCCCTTCAAAATAAATAAAAGAAGTAATATCATTTCTAAGCTTAGTATTTTTTGAAGGAGGAAAATATTTTGCTAGGAATTTTTGTGCCATTTCTCCACAAGTTTTAATAAATCTAGGTGTATCCCTCAAGGAAAAAAGAAAAAGTACAAGTCTAATTGCATCGTTTGATATGCCATCATATTTGAATGTAGCATAAAGTTCTAGAAAACTTTTATGATGTAAATTAGGATCCACAGTTGGTGTTCCCCCAAACTAATTATTTCGTACCATTTGTATTATTGTAGGCTTAAGTTAAAATGAGTTAGTCGGTACAGTAGGGATTTGAATATTTATGTGAATTTCATCTACCATAGAGTTGCCATAATCCCTTAAAGGTGTTTGTAAATTTTGATGTTCATTTTCATTAGTTAAAGTTGTAATGTTATTTTGTGATGTGTTTGTCATTTCTTAAAAATTTTGAAATTTTTTTTGCTTTAAAATTCTTCTTTTTATTTTTTCTAATTCAGAATCGTACGGTACTAAAACTTTAGATCCTGAACTTTACATATAAAAAGTGAAATATAGAAAATAAAATACTAAAGCAATAAAATAAAATATTTTTTTTTCAATTTTTACAACTTTTTATAATATTCAGATTTTTTTGCCTTTTTTTGTATTCATTGAAAATTTTAATTTAGTAAAAATGAAAATTTTTAGCAATAAAAAATAAAGTTTCAAAAATAATTCCTAATAAAGATATTTCTTTTAAAATTTTATTTTTCATAAATATCTGCATAATAGTGCAATTAAGGCTTTTTTGTTGTTGTTGTTGTTGTTATTGTTCTTCGGCAACGACACCAAAAACTTGACCTGACCCACAATTATGCAGATATTATGCTCATTAAAATGTGAAAAAATTGGCCCAAATTATATTTAGCACCTAGTGAAAATAAATGTAATGTGATTAAAGAAATAGTTTTCTAACTAAAGATACTACACAAGTATACATATTGTTTCAAGTAATATTGAATTTTCTTTAAAAACTCCAGTATCGATCCAACGATGAAGCCAAAAAAAAGTAAACAATAAAATGAAATATAGTAATTTTTACCTTAAGAAAACCTTAAGAATGCAGCAACTATCTAAAGATGAAAACTAAGTTTATTAAATTTATATAAGAAAAAGTAAATGGAATGAATTAGACAATATAAAAAAAGACTTTCTCCTTGCCAATTAATCATAATCAATGTAGGATTTCAAAATTTGTTTAGAAACTTAAATTTGGTATTGTGACAAATAGGAGCATACCTATTTCTTTACTTTCTTTTGAATTGTGTAAAGAACATTGGCTAATCTAAAGTTGGTGTCGGCATGTATAGTATTTTTGGGTTGGTTATAGTCTCTAACTTCTATATTACCCACTGTGCCCGGTCTATAGGACCTACCAGTGACCGTTAATTTCCAATATCTAGACTAAATTGATAAGAAAATCTAGCATGTGACCCTCAAAATATAATTCTACTCCTAATAAAGCTTATCTCCTTATTTATTTGCACCGCCCTTTAGACCATAACGACTACTCTTTCTAAGGTAGAATGTAATGCATACAAGTCAAGAAATCTTAGCGCTTTCAGGTCCATAAGTTCCTCAGTAGGTTTTAATAATACAAGTGGATATTTTGTAAAGTAAATGAACGAAGGGTCAAATTTTCATCACAATTTTTAGGAATAACAAGGAGAAAGAGAAGAAAGCTACTCATAAAGCATAGAAATAACAAAATAAAACATATTTATAAAACTTCACTCCAAAGTACAAAACTTATTGACAAAAATACAAATATTTATCTTGAATGTTCCCCTCATAACTCCTTTGAAGTTCTCTAACTTCTCTAACTCCAACAACACTAACAAGACTCACAACTCCAAATATAACAAAGACTCAAAAAGAAACTTCTCACACACTTAACACAATCACACACTATGGGACTCTTTAAATCTGACCCCCTAGCCCTTTGGAATTGATATATATTTATAGAGCTTCAAAAATGACAAAAGCTTGCTTCGGACATCTCTTCAAAATTAGACCTTATTTAATGAATTTCTAGAAAATAACTGTGGTGCCTAAATGCCCAACTTTTGCTCCTTTTCACTTTTAAACTTTTTTTTCCTGTGCTTGTAACAAAAAAACCTTTCATTAAAGAATAATATCCTAAAAAATTAAGCATAAAATGTGCATAAAAATAAGTAATTTTAAGATGGATCAGTTCTCTATAATCTGGTGCTTTGGGAACCAATTCTGGGGCCTCTGGCTCTAAAATAGAATTCTGCACCGTTATGGATATGGTCCAAATAAGTCTCAAATCTTCCATATAATTTGATAATTAATGATATTTTAATGTATTTTCTTAATATGTAAGCCTCTCAAGTACATGGAATTCATAAAGAGAGCTTACATATAGATTAATATAATATTATTTTTATAAAAAAATAGATTCACATCAATAATAAAGATAACTATGGGTTGCCTCCCAAAAAGTGCTTGGTTTAAAGTCGTCAGCCTGAGATTCCCAGTCTTTACTTTGAGTGACCCAACATTAAAATCTCCTTAAATTTTGGCATTTCACTGTCAAAATATGATTTCAGTATGTGCCCATTTACTTTAAATATATTTCCAGTTTTCGAATCTTCAATATGAATAACTCCATATGGCCAAAATTTTACAACAGTGAATGGCCCTGACCACCTAGACTTAAGTTTTCCAAGAAATAACTTTAGTCTTGTATTATATAGTAAATTTTTTGTCCAGGTTCAAATTCTTTTTTATTATCTTCTAATCACATGATTCTTTCATTTTTACTTTTATATATCCTAGCATTATCATAAGATTCATTCTTAATTTCTTCAATTTCATTCAGTTGTAATAATCTTTTCTCACCCGCATCTTTTAAATTAAAATTAAATTCCTTAATAGCCCAATGAGCTTTATGCCTCAATTCTACTGGTAAGTATAATTATTCCCAAAAGTTAATCTATAAGGAGACATTCCTATAGGTGTTTTAAAAGTTGTCCTTTAAGCACATAATGCAATATCTAATCCAATCCCCAAACATAAAAAAATTTATAAGGAGACATTCCTAATGCAATATAAATGGTCACTTAAAATCAATCCCCAAACATAAAAAATTTCAACTTCGAAAGTAAAACTTAGGGGCATTTTATTATTTTTTGAAATATTACCTACTCGCTGACATCGAACACATATTTTTATATGTACATTAATATCTTTAAATAGAGTAGGCCATCAAAATCCATATTGTAAAATTTTATGTATAGTTTTGTCAATTCCAATATGACCCCCAAATTCAGAATCATGACATTTTTTAATGTTTTTTTTTAGTTTCTTCATAAGGTACACATCTCCGAATAACTAAATATTTACTTTGTTTATTTAAATATGGGTCATCCCAAAAGTAAAATTTTGCATCGTAAATAAGTTTTATTTCGTGTTTCTTTATCAGTCCATATGGTAAAATACCACTAACAATGTTATTCACAGTATCAACATAACATGGTATTTGCCATTCTTTAACGTGATAGTTGTTCATCAAGAAAAGTTACATTAATATCTCTTTGAAGATCAAATGTTTATTTCTTTTCAAGCCTAGATAAATGATCGGCTATTTGATTATCAGATCCCTTCTTATCTACTACTAGATTACAGAGAGTTGGTGCATGATGAGCCAGATTTGGCACTAGAAGCATCAATTTATCAAAAATGTCAGATTGCCTAAAAAATCACAAAATCACACGATAAAACTCCATTTTTATTGCTTGGTCATCTCCTACCTCTAAACCGTGACCTAAGGCTTCACATTGTGCTCATTAGAGAAGATTTTGGAGGCCAAAGATCTTAGATTTCATCCTCTCTTCGTAAAAGCTTCTCTCTAACTTAGAAATTTTTTATTTTCACTATGAATTTTTCCTACATTATGGAAGATCCAAAATTTGATATTTTGGATGGAAAAGCTTGAAGAAAACTCATGGTGAATGGTTTCTTACAAAATAATCTTACTTGGGTGTTGACCTTACTATTGGTTTAGGTCTATTTTTTTCTTTTTTAGTAGTCTAGGGTCTAGCCCTAAGACTTTTCTATTGATTATTCCTAGAAAACTAGAAAAGAAACACTCACCATTATAAAATCTAAACTCTTCGATGCTCAACTTGAAGTTTCATATGCTGGTCCTAACCTCTAACACTTAGTAGGTGGGACCATAATATGGGAGCTCAAGGAAAGTTCCCATAGATTGCTTGGCATTAGGTTGACTCTGGGTGTTGGTCTTGAGTTAGTGCATACACTATCACTCACTTCCACATTACACCCCACTCACAACCCTAAACCCAAACTTGTTAACTTTGATCCCTTATTCTTTTGGGAGACTCATGTAGATGGTCCCCTAGACCCACTATCCCTAGGCTAGGGTTTAGATAAGACCACTACATAGAGGACCCAAATGGAGATTCTATTGGTCCATAACTCAAATAGGGTGGTTGGCACCTCAATTTCACTAAAAAACCTAACTTAGCCTTTTGCCCCCTGAACCTACCCATCTTACCAAACACCCCCAAACCCTAAGTTTAAACAAAATTCTTAATTTCACCAAAAATACCCAACTTTGTTAAGAAATCATCTCAAACCATCTAAAACTACCAAAAAATACCAAAATAACTCCTAAAATTGATAAAATTATGAAAATAACCTTGGTGGCCAAAACTTTCCCAAAACCTTCAAAATATTTTCAAATGTCACCAAAACCAATTTAGATCCTTCAATTGAGCCCAATTTGACCATTTTGACCCATTTTGACCAAAAGCCTCAAATTGCCCTTAAAGGTCCAATTACCCCAATTCAGCCCAAATGTCCACTAATTTGGTTCCAAATTTTTCCAATTTCAATTCTAAACTCAATGTGGTCATGACCAAACTCAATTCAGACCAAATCCCAACCCAATTGACCCATACTTGAGCTCAATTTCACCCAAATCCAAAACCACCAATTTTGCCCCAATTTAGCCATCTCTAAATGTCACCAAATTGAATGCCCAAATCCTAAAATTGACACAAATTAATGTTGAGTGCTCCATTTGTTCTAAGCCCAACTCTAGCTTAACCTAAACCCAAGTCTAACCAAACATTCCCAAATTGATCAAATGTCCAAAATCCTTCAAAGTAAGCCTCTAAATCAATTCAAAATCACTCTAAAACTTTTTTAAAACCTTTTATGAAAATCATCCACAAAATATTGATCAATCAATTGAGGCCAATTTCATGGTTAGCCTAATCTAGCCGACTTGAACCTATTTGGACCATAAAAGCTGAAAATTGACTTAATAAAGCTAAATTGGCCAACCAAGGACCACTCCAGCCACCAAATGCACCTAGTGACTAGGCTAGACTCACCTAGCCCACCCGAGATGAGCTATGGATCAATGATTCCTTGATTTAAGGGATTTCACCCCATATTCAACCAAAACTTGAAATATCTTAGCCATCATTGTGTACCCTTGGGAGTTAATCACAATTAGCCACCCCCTAACCTCCCTGAGTAAGAGCTAACTAGTCCTTACCTAGCCACCATCTCAGCCACTGAAAATAGTTAGCCCAAACGAGCCCAAGTTTGCCAAAACCAAAACATGTACTCACCTAAACTGGCTAAGCTTGATTGGATGTTAGGGCCTTTCTTCCCTCAATTTAAGGAGCACCATGTCCACCTCAGCTTGGCCTAAGAGGCGCCATAGCCTCTTCTATTTAAAACACCCCTTCATGAACATAAATAAGAGTTAGCAAATTCATTAGGGAAACTCTGTCAATTTGCGTCCAGAGACTCTCAACGAACTCCTCAGCTCAATCCCACTATTTTCCCCTTTTGGTTTCCACTGTGAGATTTCAATTTTGAGTTCAAAAGTTTAGCCCAAACTAGAACATATTTCCCCAAACCTCCACAGTCGACCAAAGTTTAATTAACTATGCCTACACCATCAATAGAGTGAGAGGAGTTGGTTCCCCACATAAGCCCCATCCTAAACAGCCTCTAAGGTAGTTGTAGATCAACACCTAAAAACAGGCTTGATCAAAATCATACCTAGAAAATTTACCAGGGCCTAGGAGTTCATCTGGAGGTTCATTAGACCCAGTCAAAGCTGCTACAACTACCGGATTTAGTCCTCCCCTCCTAGACAAAGGTATAAAGCTCTAACCCTAATCTGAGCCTTTTTCAATTCTCCATACACATTTAATTATTTCATATTGTATAAGCCAGATAGATATCTTCGTCTTGAGTAGATGAAGGTTTAGGAACAAATTCCATGTGATTTAGCTAAGTTTAGATGGAGATTTTAGGATTTTAAGTTGAACGGTTCTTGAATTAGGACACTTGGGGAAAATGACAGAGAGCCGTCTAATTATGCATTTATTTGATGGACGAGAGGAGATTAAGCCAGAAAAACTCTTTGTATGCAAATCACGGGCCACGTGGTGGCTGATGTGTCTGATAGAGTCAAATGGTGGAGCGTCGCATGTAAAGCTCGGAGCGGACAAGGTTGACGCGGCAGCTGAGTTGGATAAGTAGAAAATTAGAGATTATTTATTTATTTTTATACAGTACTTTGAAAAGTCATAACTTTGTGTAGAAAAATCATAAGAGTGAAATAAGAATACCCTCTCACTCAGTGAATAAAGGAGAATAATGTGAACTAAAAAAAAATTATTTGTGGACTCTTTAATTTTTAATTAATTAAATACTCCTTAAGGTATTTTAATTCATTATGATTAACTATTGCTCACCATAGCTTGAAATATTTAGGGTATGTTTCCAATGACATGAGACATGTTCTTAGATTTTTTCAAGGTCAGAGAACACATCTGTGTTTCTAACCCTAATTTTCCAGTTTAGATGGCTATTTTAGCTTAATTTAATTATATAAATTAGAATATCCCTCAGAAAATTATGGGGTTAATTTTAGTAGTTTTCCTATGGTCGGAGGAGCTTAGGAAGAATATTGTGATGGCTTCAATAATTTTGTACATTTCTATAGTTAATTAAGTGTTTATACTAGATATTAATTTATTCGAATTAAATATTAATCAAAATTTAATGAAATGAACTCCACATTGTTAAGAATAATCATGTTAACTCATTGTAAAAATTTGAAATTTATTTAAGATGGTTTAGCCACTAAGATCAATTTTATAAGTGAAAAAGAGCATTTTTCCACACAAACAATTATATTAATTAAATACAATTAGAAAATTATGAAAGGAATTTTCTTGAGTTCCTTCTGATCAGAAGCACATCAAAATAATATTTGAGAAAATACTTCATTTTTTAGCTACATTTTAAATTAAAAATAGTTAAAAATTCAAAAAATACAAAAATATTTGAAAATGTTCCTAATGTTTTCCTGATCACATTAAACTCTTTAAAATATTTTTTCCTAATTTTTCTAAGTTAAAAATAAATTTCTAAATTGTTAAAATGCATCATTCTATTTTTCTCATTAAAATAAATATAATAAATAAATTAAAATAAAACATAAATTTTGCTCTTCTCAATTCTCTAAACTCATAGAGGTTTAATAAAATATAAAAATAATTTTTGTAAATAAAACATATTTTGTATTTAATTAAATCATTAAAATCAATAAATATCTATAATTATAAAATATTATTTGAAGAATCATATAATTTTGTCTAAGTGTTCCTCTGGCCTAGGCAAACCTCTAACAATTTTCTCCATAATATATATA
>JXCR01075185.1:128324-140100 GCA_002079205.1 Phalaenopsis hybrid cultivar | reverse complement strand
TATATATATATATATATATATATATATATATATATATATAATTTTTATTTTATCTTAGTTAATTAAATAAATAAATTTTGAAACCCTTGTTTTCCAAGATAAAAAAATCTTTTAAATTGTGATTAAAATTTGAAAAAACACATTTTCTCCTCTGATCCTTTAATTAACTCATTAATGAGGAAGCATAAAATTTCGAAGATGTTTGAGTTTTATTTGACAAATAATGAAGTGGGGATTCTGAGGGCAAAATTGGTAATTTTGAAATCTTAATACCCCAATCAAATTTTAGGAGTAATCATAGAATAAATGGGCAATATTAATCATAATAAAATCTCCTAGAGGTTTGAAACACAACGGGTCAAATGGTAGAAACCAACTTGTCCTTTTTCCCATAATAAAGATACAAGTGCCACTTTGCCAATCACTACAACTTGGAAATTAATTCAATAGGACGATCCTAAAGTTAATGGGCTTGATGTTATAGAAGCATTAATTCACTCATTTGAAGTCAATCAATTGATGATTAGGTGTTAAGCCTGATATTAATGAAATTTGAAATCTCATTTGATTCAATATTTAATTTTCTAAAATATACTTTGAATATTGAAATTGAGAAATTTTAATAATGAGTTAAGTTTGATACGTAGGAGTTGTTTAACTCGGATTATAAAAGTTATACATCATAAATCAATCAATATTTTTCAAATGCCCTTAAGCCCTACCTTTACTTAAGGCATTAAAGATCCTCAATCACCTTGAGTTTGTCCCTTTTAGCACACTCTCCCATAACTATCAAATAAAATTATGAATGATTTTGATTCTCTTATTCTTGAGATAATTGAAAGTCACGGTTCACTAGGCAATAAGGTAGCCTTAGCTTTAATCTTGGATGATTAATAGAACAATGTGAAAATTTCAAAATGAACTCAAAATGTTTCTCGTGACATGTTGAAATCTCTTGGATATTTTGAAGGACAAACTGAACTTACCATATTTTATTCTAAAATTATCCTCTAAGATCTTTCGGGACCCAATAAGTCATAACTTGTGGTTTTTTAGTTACACCTTCAACTACTCAAAAATTGTATATCTTACTTAGTCCTCTGAAAATTACATAAATACTGCAAAAGATTAACATTTCAGTTGGAATGTCAAGAAGTGGACAGGTACGCATTTGTACTTATTTAATTTCTGCAAAATACTCTAAACTGCTTGGTTGAGTACTTTCCATTACCTACAAAATAAAACCATTATTTTTAAAAAGTAATCAACTTTTCAAAATCTAAAACAAATTATTTCAAAGGTAACCATAAATCATTTGAAATATCACTAAACATAAAATGCTCTTTTGAATTTACGGGAGTCCCTCGGACGAGGTAACCCACGGTTCTAATGAGATCTCCATAGTTTAAATAAGTGTAACAACTTGTTTAAACAAGTAAGTTAAAAAAACAGTGATACTGGAGTGAGGGAACCATGGGATCCTAACTGGTGTCTCTCTAATCAACTTTAACTTTCCCCATGATATTTTAATAACCATAACCTTAAGAAACAATTGATTTGACATATAAACTTGACACATTAGAAAACTTGACCTCTAAACCTTATCATTTACTCAATCTGTGCAGTTTGACACTTCTAAAATTAAACCTGCTCCTTCTTCGAAGAGCTTCGAGCTAACTTCCTGGGCAGCAATCTACAACAGCATGAGGATCTACGACAACACAATCATTCCTTAGATTTAAATAACAAGCCAAAGGATTTTAGGTTTTACGCCTAGTGCGACATAAGTCCTGAACTTTTCCTCAAGCCTTTGTATGGCTTTGTTATACAACATAACTCTTAACTCATTTTAGGATTCTGAGATTGTCGTTTGTTACGACCAAAACCACCACATCTTCTAGGCTATTTGCATGTTCGTTTCACACAAATGTAAGCCCTAATTAATGAAATTGGCAGGATGAAACATTTAAATATTTCTCCTCTAAATTGAAACCAAACCATAGGGTAGATTGGGAAGTCACCAAGGTTTTCCTCAAGATCTGTGACATCCCCAAGTCTCTCTTCCTTTGGATTCCAAAAATAAAATGTTCCAAATTTGACCTATTCCCAGTTCACACATCTTTTTCTGATCTAATTGAAAGTTTATTTCATTGAACTTCTTGCAGATAATAACCCCTGATTTTTATCGAGAGTTATTTAGGTGACTTCGATTATGTAAGATGTAATTAACAATAAGGGTTTGCCTTTTATAGGAAACATTCAAGAACCCAACTTAATATAAACCCTATTTAATTTTTTATATATAAATTAAATGCCCTTCTGAAGTAGGCATCGGGATTTCCACTCCGGCAACTGACAGCTTCCACGGGACACTTAAAATTGTACCGACAACTTCTACGGGACTCTTAAAATTGTGCAGTCAGCTTCTAGTGACTAAGCTAGAGACTAGTTTCTCTCTACATTTAAATCAAGGAATCTTGCATTCATATATCGGTAATGAGTCCATGTTCCTTATGGACCAAACTACCCTTCTTTCATTGTCATACTTTACCCTATTTTTGCTTGAGTAAGTATGTTAAACTCTTCCAGACATTAGGACCGTCTGCTCAATCACCTTTGGACAAAGAGGTTCAGGAGTTCATTTAGAATTTTGTCTTTGTGTGGGGTCTGACTTCCAATAGGTGTGTTGGTGGATTAGTTTCACTTGGGCATTGTGTGTTGTAAAAGTTTATCCCGTACTGAGTCCTAAACCTTAATTTCCTCTTCATGTCCTTCCGAGTTTGGTTTGCTACTTTGCAAGTTAAATTGAATTGTTTCATGCAACACTTGCTCTTTAACCTTTCTTATTTAAATAACTAAACCCTTCTACTTGTAAACTACTTTTACTAAATTTTAAAATCTTCACAAAGTAGAAATCAAATAAATACTTGCCCATTCTATTGAGCGACATTTGTTAACTTTTACTGTCACACTAAAGTTACAAAGTATTGGCCAGGTAACTAACCCTAGAGCTTTCTTTTTTAAGCTACTGCAATGGTGTTCCCTAAGCTCATATTCCCTTACAACCTGCCAATGAGCCGCAATGCCTGCAATGTCGCTCCCACCATCAAGTTAGGAACCAGATTCAATGAACTTGAAGTCATCCTCGGAAAGGCTCCCTTTGTCATAATGAAAGTTGTTTTCTATAAGTTCAGGAGTTTTCTGTTGAGTTTAACTCAAACAATCCCCAAGATTTCCATTCTTACAAGAAGGTAAAGACTATTGCCACCACGACACCTGCTAAGTCTTTTGTTCTTTTTTCCGCTAATGGAAAATAGGTAATGGTTATTGAAGATACAATTGAAGGATTTGTTGTTTCCCATGAAGCAAGGGTTCTAAGTATCTGACATTGTCCCAGCTATTGTTACTGAATTGGACAAACAAGTGGAGGATGTTCAGCAGATTCCCCCAGATCTCAAGATGATGTAAGAATCAATAATTGAAGAAAAGTTTAATAAGCTCAGGGTCAAGATTTTTGAGTTAGCCCAAGAACATGGAGTTTTTGTTGATGATAATGAAGAAGATTATGACTTTAAAGATTATTTCGATGCAAACTCCATGGATATTCATGTCATCAAAATTAGAGCTGCTACATGTATGCACGATGCCCAAGCTTTTGTTGAAGGGAACACTCTACATGATTTGCATAGGGCTGCTCTACTAAGGGATGAGTAAATCAACCAAATAGAGAAAAGAATGGAAGAGATGGCTAGTACCATGGCTACCATGGCTATAGTTCATGGACAGTCTCAACCACAACAGATAGCTTCAAAAGAATTCAATCAGCCAGAAATTGTACATAACGATGATGAAAGGAGGGAAGTTGCCTCGGCTAACAGAGATGATCAACAAAAGAAGGACTCTGTCCAAAGCATCATATCATAAAAGGCATTTAAACAAATGGTTGAACAAATTCAGCATGCCTTGGCCCAATTTAAGGGTGGCGCAATAATTTTAAAGGGTCGACCCTACCCAGAAGAATTTGATGTCGGGGCCTACCGTAAGGGTTTTGTGTCACCAATCTTTAAGATATTTCATGAGACTGGAAATTCCAAACAGCATATAGCGCATTTCTGAGCCAATTGTGGCAATACTAGAGGTAATAAAGCCTTTTATTTCTATCAGTCTTTCAGTAGCTTTTCAGGGATGACATTTGATTGGTCGAGTTCCTCAATAGATCAATTAAGACATTCTCCAATTTAGAATAGTTGTTTATAAAGAGATTTGCAGGAGCACAACATCATGTTTCTATTGAAGAACTCTAGATAGAAAGGCAAAAGCCTAACAAGACTCTAGTGGATTATATCTTGAGGTGGAGAAACCTAAGCATGAAATGTAAGCCTCAGCTAGGGGAACTTCATGCAATTGAGATTCTACTCAAAAGCATCCATGGGCCAATAGCTTTCAATCTTAAGGGACTCACCATCAAAGCCTTCGAGAAGCTACTCAGAAAAGTTAGCAATCTGTAAAAAGAAAATAAGCATATGGTTTCTCATGAAAAGGCCGAGAAGCCCGGGCTAACTAGAGTATTCGAGAAGAAATCTGAAATAGTGGCAATAGTGGATAAGGGAAAGCAGTCAATGAAGATTCAGGCAAAGTATTCTCATCAGAACTCATAGCCATTATCACAACATATCTAGCAGCAACGAACACAGTCGTATGGCCAGCCTAGCCAGCAGTTGCACCAGGGAGGATCATACCGAACAGAGAATAAGAGGGGTCTGAACCTTTCAGAATGAAAGAACGTAGTATATTCCTTCAAAGAAGAAGCTATACCCAAAATGTTCAAAAATATAATGAAGAAGTGTGAGTTCAAATTTCCAGATCCAAGGAAACTTGAGGAAGTTGACTAGAAAGATCAACCCAATTATTACCCATACCACAACTTTCTTTGACATAATATAGAGGAATGTTTCTTCTTCAAGCATTGGCTCGAGAAAAATCTTAAAGAAGGGAATATAACAAGCTTGGAAGAATATTTAAAAGAATCTAAAAGATGTTCTGTAAATATGATTTTTGGCTAAGCCAATCTCTCCGATAGATTTGTATTTAGAAAAAGATGGATGGAGTATAGTTTGGAACAAGTCATCAAAGAATATATTAGATCAGATTCAGATCGCTTCAGCACAGCCATCCGTTCGGAGTCTACAGCCTTTTAAGCCCAAGATGAAGATTTTGCCAGAGAAACCACCACAACCAGAAGAGAAAGGGAAGAACAACTTCGTTAAGATTGATAGCCAGGGGGTAGGATAGCGGCTGCCTCTGTTCGATTGGTTGTCTTAGATTCGGGGAAGAAAATGCTGAAACCCCTGACCATGAACGATTATCTTTTTGCCCCACTAGGGTATTATGAATGTAATGATTATAATTTTGGCTATGTTTTAATTATTTCAAGTGATAACATAAATGAATTTTGTCAATCTAACTCTAATCTCGATTCCCAAATAGATCCTTAAATTGTACTTAAGTCTGATGAACCCATTAAAGAGAACAATGAAGACATCGACAACACCAGTTACGATGACACTAGAAGTGAGGAACCAACCCTCGAGTGTCATGGTGCACCACTTGCTCTCAACTTGGATCTCTCTGATGAAGAAGAAATACCAAAAATTTTTCCTACAACATATTAGAAAAAATAAATCACAGAGATAAATCTAAGGAGTGGGAAAGTGTTACCCCCGACAATGACTCCAGTAGATAAAGGAAAACAAATAGTCACTCGAGAAGAGCTACCTTCACCCCCACCAGTGCAAGATCCACATAATTAAGTAAATATTGGAGGATTATACAAAGTGGATTATAACATGCTAGCTCATTTTAGGAGGTTTCCAGCCAAACTAAGCATCTACGATGCTCTAATCCAGTCAAAGGTGATGATAAAGTCTTTGGTTAGAGCCTTGCCTGACCCAGAGATTTGCTTAGCTCAGTTGGCGAGCACAACCTCAGATGAAGTTTGCTCATTAAAGGAACATCCTATGAGAATTAATAACAACTACTAAATTCCATATCATCGAGTCGAGACCTCTTTCAATGCTCTACTTGGTCGGTTGTGGATTCATGAACACAACATGGCTCTGTCATCCCTACACCAATGCATTAAGTAATACAAGGAAGGACAAGAATAATGTATCAAGGGAAATTTACAACCATTTCCAGTTCATAAAGTTGACATCCGCGAAGATGCTGCTTACCACACGCCTCCAAAGAATAATGTCTTCTCTCATGAAGTTGTGATAATTAAAAGTGAAGATTTAGAAGGAAAATAAGGGCAAAGCCATTCAGCTCCGCATCAGCGATCTCCCACCACTCTTTTGCAATGAGTTGGTGGGGGTTCTTTTAGTTCGCACACCCAAGGTCGAGGCCGGGAAGTGGATGAGGAAGAACCAATACAATTGTTGAATGGAATAGGCCGACCATCAACATTAACATGGAAGAAAGTCTGAAAGAAGAAAGCTCCAAAGCGGAAAAGATGATGATAAAATAGAAGAAACCACAGTGTGAGATATCCTTGGAAGATGTGAAGAAAATAGAATATGAGACAATGTATGATCAGATAAACCACTATGTGAATGCCATGACCCTTACACTGATTCACCCTCAAAAGTTCAAGAGTTTAGAGGTCAAGAAATTTTGTAGCGCCAATTCAATGCTGATCAAGTTCTACCATGCTTCTACTTCTACTAGTCTTGAGAATCAAGTAAATTTGGAAGTGGACTATTCTAATGAATTAATGGAATTTTCTTTTGGTTACTTTTCTCATTGCATAAAAAAATTAATTCAACAGGAGCATCTCCCAAAACAAATACCTGAGGATAAAGTACAACTTTTTGAAAGATTGTGGAATTTTAAATTTCGAACTCCTGACTCAAAAGAAGATCTTGGATTTGGTATTGTAGGACTAGTTGATGATTCAAAATTTTTTATGGTCGTTACTAGTGAAGGCGGATGAATCTACTGACCATCTAACAGAAGATGCTCCGCCAAAATTTGAAGAAGAAATTAAGTGAACTATTGATGAATTGAAGGAGGTCAACCTTGAGACGGAGGAACAGCCCTGACAAAAGCTTATAAGTTCTTTACTCAACAAAAAAAAATCTATGGAGATAATCAAGCTATTATCAAAGTTTAATGAATTTTTTTCCTGGAGTTATGATGTGAAATTATAGGGTTTTCCCCAGAGGTTGTAGTGCATAAACTCAGAGTGGACAAAGATATGACCCCAGCAAAACAAGCTTCATGGAGAATGCGCTATGAAATACAACAACAAGTTATTATCAAGGTAAAGAAATTAATAGACGCTAAATTTATGTGAGAAGAGCAATACCCCACATGGTTAGCCAACATTGTGCCAGTTAAGAAGAAAAATGGACAAATCTGTGTATGTGTCAACTTCAGGGATTTAAATAAAGTGTGTCTAAAATATGAGTTCCCGTTACCAATACCAGAACTAATAGTGAACATCGCATCGACACATGAGATTTTCTCTATCATGGATGAATCATCAGGTTATAACCAAGTGAAGATGGCTCCAGAAGATGTAGCACTTATAGCTTTCAAAACACTGATTGGGATCTTTTGCTACACAGTGATGCCATTTGGGTTAAAGAACGTCGGAGCAACATATCAACAAGCTATGAAGAAGATCTTTGACGACCTCATTCACAACTAATTGAAGTGTACGTAGATGATTTAGTCATCAAGAGAAAATAGAAAATAGAAAATAGAAAATTTATACAATTTGAGGATTATGTTTGAATGATTACGACAATATAATCTTAAGATGTATAACTTAAAATGAGCCTTCGGCGTTTTCTCTAGGAAATTTCTATGATTCATTGTCCATCATCATGGAATCAAGATTGACTCGGATAAAATTAAAGCTATCTTGTAAATGCCTCCTCCCACAACCTTGAGACAACTACGTTCCTTCCAGAAAAAGTTGGCATATCTTAGACACTTTATTTCTAATCTCTCAGGTAGGTGTTGGCCCTTCTTGGAATTAATTAAAAAGAATGCCAAATTTATTGGGAAGAGAAATGCAAGTAGGCCTTTGAGGATATTAAGAAGTACTTAATGAGACCTCCTATTTTGGCAGCCCCTATCTCGGAAAAACTATTGATACTTTATATCATGACCTTAGATGACTCCTCTGAAGCCCTGTTAGATCAGGTCAATGATGAAGGAAAGAAAAATGCGCTCTACTACTTAAGTTGATGTTTAATACCGATGGAGGTAAAGTATCTGCCTATTGAGAAGCGTTGTCTAGCTTTGATTTTTGCTGCCCAAGAGCTTAGACACTACATGCTTTCACACAAGGTAACACTAACTTTAAAAGTTAATCCATTGGAATATTTAATGACTCGACCAACACTTTCCAAACATTTAGCAAGATGGTCAATGATTTTATTATAATTTGATATAACTTTTGCTCACCTCCGTGTTATCAAGGGAAACAATTTTGGTAGATTTTCTCGTAGAAAACCCACTTCCAGCTGGATCCTATCTTAATGATTAGTTACCAGATGAGCAGATACTATAAATGGAACCGTCCAATGGCAGGCATTGGGAAATGTAGTTTGATGGGGCTTCCTCAACTAGAAAAGACAAAGAATCAAAAATGGTTATACTAGGCAAAGGAGCAATTAAGCTGATTTTCGTCACGCCAATTAAGGGCATATTGAGATTCTCCTACCATCTGATAGAGTTGTGCACTAATAATAAAGTAGAATTTGAAGCACTAATCGCAGGATTAGAGTTGATAATCTCAATGGATATAACGGATATTTCCATCTATGGCGACTCACAACTCGTCATTCAACAAGTCACCGGACAATGTAAGATTTTGAAGCCAAGTTTAGCAGAATATCATCAGTATGCAATAAAGCTGCTTGAACAGATCCCCACTGTGACTCTCCATCAGATTCTTTGGTGAGATAATGCCCATGTCGATGCAATAATAAAAATTGCCAAAGAATTGGCATGTCATTCAGAGTATTCCATTGACATTACTGTTTAAGGAACACAAGTTTTGTCTTGGATTGACCTCAACAATTTACATAAACTCGAAAGAATAGAAGGAATGGTCATTTCAGTAGCTGACATCAACAAAGATTGACATAAGTCATTAATAAAATGTCTGCATACTGAAAAACTACTGGAGGAGAAGTCTGAGACATATCACATCACAAGATGGGCTATGTCATATGCTCTAGTGGGTGATGTCCTCTATAGAAGATTATTCGATCAAATGGGGCTGAGGTGTCTAAGCAGAGCAGAAGCACAAAATAATGTCAAAGAGGTACATGCTAGATTGTGTGGCGCTCCCCAGTCAGGACCGAAAATGAAAATGAAGATCAAGAGACTTAGTTATAATTGGCTAGAAATTATATTTGATTGCATGGATATAGCTAGAAGATGTCACCTTTGCTAAATGCATAAGATGACTTACGCCAACCTCTAAATGTGCTACACCAAACTATTGCCTCATGGTCGTTTGAGTGTTGGGACATTGATTTAATAGGTCTGATAGACCTTCATCCTTTATGGTACATAGATTCATTCTTATCTCTATAGACTACTTCTCTAAGTAGGAAGAGGTAGTGTCGTTACGAGAGTTTACATCACATCATGTTCTGCAATTTTTCAAAAGTCAAGTTATCTACCATTTCAATGTACTACGTAAAGTGGTTTTCGACAACAAGACAGCCTTCAAAAGCACAAAGATCAGCAATTTCCTCAGATCACATGGGATAGCTTGGAGATACTCTACAATTTACTATTCCAGGGCAAACAAACTGGCTGAAGTCTTCAACAAAATTCTCGTGCAAATCTTGAAGAAGACATTGGACGAAAACAAAAAATATTGGCATAATAAATTATTACAAGAATAGTGGGACTACCAAAAAATGTTTAAAACTCCCACTCAATGTACACCCTACACACTTGTGTATGGGTTTGAGGCAGTACTACTGCTAGAAATTCAAACACCATCTCTCAGAGTCATCGTTGCCAAAGAAATCACAACTGAAGAAAGTGCATAGCTCAGACTTGAAGAATTAGAAAGTCTTCAGAGAAAATGATTTGAAGAACAACAACATTTGGAGGTGTACCAAGCAAGGATGTTGCAGTCTCATGAAAAATTGGTCTTCCTAAGGGCATTCAAAGTCTGTGACCTTGTACTGGTTCTCGAAAGACCTATTCTTGCACGTCATAATATAGGTGGAAAATTTGAACCAACTTGAGAGGGATCATTTGTCATAGAGAAAGTCTACTCAGGAGGGGCTTACAAACTTGTAGATTTTTGAGGTGAAAGACCTATGTTTTCAGTCAATGGCCGCTATTTGAAAACATATTACATGACATGACATTACTTGAAATCAATTTTTTGAAATTTTAATTTTTCTGAGGTTATTTATTCGGCCAAGTTCATAAATTTTGTATTAAATTAACCTCAATAAAATATTTTTTTTTTTTAAATTTGCCCATTTTGTTTCCTGTCTTTTGTTTCTATTTATGAAATTTAGTTTAATTAAATCAGATAAATAAAATTTACAAGTTAAAAATTGTTGATTAAGAAATGGTTCATTTTGTTCTTGTTCGTGCCAAATTTTAGCACACTAATATTTTTCTGTTTTTTGCAGAAAAATGTCACCACGTAAGCTGATCTTTGCTTTTAAAAATGGATTGAATCTTACACTGAATAAAGAATGGGTAGCTCAGGGTGGCATCGTAGATTTTGACTTAGAGTTTGGTCAAGTAAATGTCAACTACGAGGGGCCCCTAATAGACGTAGTCTGCCGCCGAGAAAAGGAAGGACTACCGTCACTATTGAGGATTGGTACTAAAAAAGACTCCTCTCTAAAAAGGAAGAAAGTTATAACACAATAAAATCTGTTGGAAGGGATTTTGTCCTCACCTTTTGTTGGGTCTACCAGCACACCACACCTATTGGGGGTCCATTTGTTGACCTCACTTTTGGTTGAGGTCTCGAAATTTTAGTAGCCTAGGTCTAGCCATAGGACTTTCCTATTGACTAGTCTTAGAAAATTAGAAAAGGTGCTTGTAGCCTAGGTCTAGCCATAGGACTTTCCTATTGACTAGTCTTAGAAAATTAGAAAAGGTACTCGCCTAGGTCTAGCCATAAGATTTTCCTATAGACTAGTCTTAGAAAATTAGAAAGGGTACCCTCAACATTAGAAACTCAAAACTCTCCTATTTACTCAACTTGAAAGTCTACATACTGATCTTAACCTTTAGCATTTGGTAGGTAAGATCATTATGACATTAGAAATTCAAAGCCTTTCTTTTTACTCAACTTGAAGTTTCACATATTGATCTTAACTTCTAGCATTTAGTAGGTAAGATCATTGTGAAAGGAATCAAGAGGAGTTCCTATAAGATTACTTGGCTTTAGGATTGACCCTCNGCATTAAAGGAGATCTACAACCATTTTCAGTACATGAGGTTAGTATTCATGAAGATGTTGTTTATTATACACGTCCAAAAAAAACTGTCTTCTCCCGAGATGTTATAACAAATAAAAATTCAGAAAAATAACAAAAAGGAGACCATTCAATCCCCTCCTTACAACATAATGTTGAAGTTTCTTTTAATTCACGCACTCGAGATCGAGGCCGGGGACGTGGACGAAGAAGAACCAATCNGCTCCTCCAGAATTTGAGGAAGAAATTAAATCAACTATCGATGAACTAAAAGAAGTAAATCTCGTGAT
>JXCR01075185.1:4803-61413 GCA_002079205.1 Phalaenopsis hybrid cultivar | reverse complement strand
ACGAAACACTTGTCAATAGTGTGCCCAAGCAACCGATGGTACGGGCAATAATTCGGTTCATTCTTCTTATCCACCTCTTTGGGTTTCTTCGGGTCAGGTAGTTTGAATTCTGATTTCTTCATCAAAATTTTGAAAATCTTATGTACAGCTTCATCTTTGAAGGATTAAACAACTTTCTGTCGCTCCAACAGGGATATTCTTTTACCAGTTGTTCAGGGTGATCCCTCCTGAGATGGTCATTGGTTGGATTGACTGCTCTGTTTGTGAGGATACTGTGACGAAGATTGCTGATGATCTTCTGCATATATCTTTATCGGTTGTTTTCCTTTGTCGACAGTTGCGACTACCCCTGATTTCTTTTCGAACACTCTGGTCACCTTAGCCTTTTCATGTGGCTCCATGTGCTTTATTTCTTCTTGCAGACTGTTGGCTTTACTGAGTAGCTTCTCGAAGGATTTGATGGTGAGTCCCTTAAGCATGAAAGCTACTGGCCCATGAATGCTTTTGAGTAGAATCTCTCTTGATGTTCCTGTAACTGAGGTTCACATTTATGCTAAGGTTTCTCCACCTCAAAAAATAGTCCGTCAAGGTTTCACTAGGCTTCTTCTTCTCCATCATGAGTTCTCCAATAGACACATGATGCTGCGCTCCAACAAATCTTTTCACAAATAACTATTCCAACTCAGAAAATGTTTTAACTGACCCGTTGGGCAGGTCAGGGTACCAGTCGAAAGCGATCCCTGACAAGCTACTAACGAACTGCTGGCAGAGTAGAGCTTCTTTATTCCTTGTGTTTCCGCAATTAGCTCGAAAATGTGCTAAGTGTTGTCTGGGATTTCCAGTCCCATCAAATATCTTGAAGTTTGGGGTCACAAAACCCTTAGGGAAAGGCACGGCATCAAATTCCTCCGGATAAGGTCTACCCTTTAAAATTGATGCACCGCCCTTGGACTAGGCTAAGGCATCCCGTACTTGCTCAACCATTTTCTTGAACTCTTTTTCTGGCATGGCACTCGATGGAGAATCCTTCTTTGATTATTCTCCTTTGTCTGTCGAAGTGGCCTCCCTTCCTTCATCTGTGATGTGTATGACTTCTGGCTAGTTAATTTTTGGAGAAGCCAATCTTGGTGCTTGTGATTGCCCCTGAATGGTGTCCATGGCGGTCATAGCTGCGGTCATCTCTTTTATTCTTTTCTCTAGTAGAACAACTTGCTCATCCCTGAGGAGGATAACCCTACACAACTCATCTACGGCGTTCTCTTCCGTGTGAGGTTGAGCCTCACACACAGATGTGGTAGCTCTGGTTTCGATCACATGGACATCCATGAAATCCTCCTCCAAGTAATCACCCTAGTTTCAATCACATGGACATCCATGAAATCTTCCTCCAAGTAATCATTGTAATCAAAATCCTCGTTGTCATTATTGACAGAAACTCCATGTTCTCGAGCTAACTCAGAAATATCAATCCTGAGTTTCTCAACTTTTTCTTCAATTACCGATTCCTTGATTGCTTTAAGATTTAGAGGACCCTGATGGAAATCCTCAACTTGTTCCTCCATCTTGCTAGCTATTGTCGCGACGATGTCAGATATTTTAGGCACTGGTCCTCCTTCTTGTTTTGCAGGTTCATTAAACTGTATCGGTGCAACTACCTTAGGTACCCATACCTTCTTATTTTTCAATGATGATGCCTCGAGACGGGCCATCTCAGTAGAGACATCGGTATGTCGAGGGAAGGTATGCTCTTCGTGGTGTAGACAGGCTACAGTGTTAGGTAACCGTCTTGTCTTTCTTTCCACGATTGTAGAAACAACGGGTGAACCTCTCAGACCCAGTTTTGACTTAATCGGCTGGCGACCTGTGGTTCCGGTGGTGGTATGATCGGTGGTGACCATAACAGTATTGACTCGGTTTCCCAAACGGAGCTAGACGGGAACACGCATAGGTGACTCTATAGTCGACCTACGAGATTTTCTAGCGGACTTAGTATCCTTCAAAATTTCATTCTTCATATGAGGGGAAATTGCGTTTAAGTAGTTCACTAACAGAACAACCTTCTTTAATAGCAAGCCTTCTGAAAACTGCACTAACTCGGGTGATGGGGTTGAATTTCTTTCCCTTCTCACCATGTCCATGAGGTGATGGTAATGCAGCAGCAATCTTCCGGATACTCTCATATCCATCAGTATCTGTCAGAGGATGGAATCTACTTCCTCGCAGGAGTGGGTAAACTTCTGGTAATACCTCTTCAATTTGATGAGGCTCCTCCTCATCAGGTGTGTTCTCAAGAGTCTGGGCTGTGATGGCCCTCCGAACTCTCCTATTGCGGTTCCTCCTTTGAGTTCGGGTCAGTGGTACTGTCCTTGAGCTTGACCCGATTTCAAACACAGGTGGTGGAACAGTTAATCCTTCAGTAGAATCTTCGACAATCATTACTTCCTTCCCCTTAGCAGCAGCGGGGATAGTAGGCTTGATGACGACAGCTTTAGCCTTCTTACCGGCAGGGAAGTCTTGAAGGCAGCTCAAACTGAATTCTGCAGACGGCTCTTGAACTTCCGGGGCAGCGATCTTCATTACCATGAACGGGGCTTTTTCGAGGATAACCTCGAGGTCTTCAAATCCAGCTCCGAACTTGATGGTGGGAGCGACGTTACGGGCATTGCGGTCCGTCGGCAGGTTGCAGGAAAAGGTCAGCGTTGGGTAAGCCATCGTAGCAGACTTTAAAACAAAAAGCTTTAGGGTCAGCTATATGGCCAAAAAAAAAAATCTTGAAATCTTTAGTGCAAGCACTGAAGAAATTGAGGTTAATTTGTAGACCGGGCGGGTCTTAATTTACAGGTAATTTTAACATCTTTATTTAAAAGGGTGTGAAATTTAATTAATATTTCAAAGTGTGCGCAGCATAACACGAGTTGGTTAAATCCGTGATGTATCAAACCAAATGTGGAAAGGAGTTGTGAGAAAGTTTAGGACCCAGTGCGGGACCCAATTCGTGGCTGAGAATGCACAGGTGGAGTTAATCTACCAACACACCTATTGGGGGTCCGACCCCACATAAAAAATTAAAGAGTCCTTAATGGCCTTCTGAACCCCTCTGTTCAAAGATGGTTGAATAGCTAGTCCTGAAGTCCAAGGAGTTAGTCGTACTTTCTTCTGTTCAAAGATGGTTGAACAGCTAGTCCTGAAGTCCAAGGAGTTGGTTGTACTTTCCCAAGATTAAAGTATGCCAACAGAAGAAGGGTAATTTGGTCCAAGGGGGACATGGACATATTACCGATGCGTGAAGATAATATTTCTTGATTTGTATGGAGAGAAAAGCTTGTCCCCAGCGGAGTCGCCAGAAGCTGTCGGCGTTATTTTGGGTTGGTTTGTGGGTTGTCCGTAAGAAGCTGTCGGTCGTTGGAATCAAAATCCCGTTGCCCGCTTCGGAAGGACATTGAAGTATGAAATAAAACTGACCCCATATTTTTCATAGTTTAAAATGAAAGAGCATTGCACCTCAAATCATGTATCTATCCTGAAGGATAAACACAAGAATTGAGGATGAGGCTCGTTCAAATAAACTAAGGAAAGTATGATGTCTGTTTGGTCTGTGAAACCTTTGTATTTGTCGATAAGTTCCCTTATTTAATAGAAAGGATTAAATAGGGTTTATATTAAGTTGGGTTCATACATGCTTCCTATAAGGGCAAGCCCCTATAGTTAATTACATCTTAAATGACCAAAGTCACCGGCTTCCTATAAGGGCAAGCCCATATAGTTAATTACATCTTAAATGACCAAAGTCACCTAAGAAATATAAGGGAAAGCCCCTATAGTTAATTACATCCTAAATGACCAAAGTCACTTAAGAAGACTCGTATTTAATATAAAAGATTAAATAGGGTTTATATTAAGCTGGGTTCGGACATGCTTCATATAAGGGTACCCCTATAGTTAATTACATCTTAAATGACCAAAGTCACCTAAGAAGACTCTCGATAAAAATTCCCCTATAGTTAATTACATCTTAAATGACCAAAGTCACCTAAGAAGACTCTCGATAAAAATCTAGCCCTATAGTTAATTACATCTTAAATGACCAAAGTCACTTAAGAAAACTCTCGATAAAAATCAGGAGAAATTATCTTCAAGGAATTTCAAAGGGTAGGACTATTCAACGAAATCAGACATAGAAGTGTGAAAGGAGATTGGTTAAAATTTAGAACATTTTATTGTAGAATCCAAAGGAAGGAAGAACTAGGGGATGTCATGGATCCAGAGGAGAACCTTGGTGACTTCCCAAGCTATCCTAATGTTTGGCTTCAGTTTTGAGGAAAAATATTTAGGTGTTTCATCCTGCCAATTTTATTAGTTAGGGCTTATATTTGTGTGAAATGATCACACAAATAGCCTGGAAGATGTGAGAATTTAGGTCGTGACAAACGACAACCTCGGAATCCTAAGACGAGTTAGGGCTTATATTATATAGCAAGGTTATAAGCCTAAAGATAAGGTGAGGATTTACGTTGCATAAGCAAGCAACCTCGAAGTCTTATGGCTTTAATAAGGTGAGGATTTACGTTGCATAAGCAAGCAACCTTGAAGTCCTATGGCTTTGTTGTTTATATCTAAGGAAGGAAGATTGGTTTAGCGAATCCTAAGACGAGTTAGGGCTTATATTGTATAGCAGGACTATGCAAAGGCCTAAAGATGATTGACAAACAACAACCTCAGAATCCTAAGATGAGTTAGGGCTTATATTGTATAGCAGGGCTATGCAAAGTCCTAAAGATAAGATAAGACGAGTTAGGGCTTATATTGTATAGTAGGGCTGTACAAAGGCCTAAAGATAAGGTGAGTATTTACGTTGCATAAGCAAGCAACCTCGAAGTCCTATGGCTTTGTTGTTTAAGTTTAAGGAAAGAAGCTTGGTTTAGTTGGTGAAGACAGGTTTTGCTGTTGAAGATGGTCGTGCTGCCCACCATGCTAGCTCCAAGCTCCTTGTCGCGACATGTTTGAGTTTTCTAGTGTGTCAAGTTATAATATCAAATCAGGTGGCCCTATGGTTGAAGTTCTTTAAATTTTATGAGGGCATATTAAAGTTGATTAGAGCAACACCGGTTAGTTCCCTCGTTCCGGCATCACTATTTTCTATTGGATTCACTTAGTCCAAATGAACTTATCAAACGCATCTTTAAATTTTATGAGGTCATATTAAAGTTGATTAGAGCGACACCAGTTAGGATCCTACGGCTCCCTCGTTCCGGTATCACTATTTTCTATTGGATTCACTTAGTCCAAATGAACTTACTAAACCCTCGTTCCGACACCACTATTTTCTATTGGATTCACTTAGTCCAAATGAATTTACTAAACTCTGAGGGCATATTAAAGTTGATTAGAGCGACACCGGTTAGGATCCTATGGTTCCCTCGTTCTGGGTTCTTTAAATTTTATGAGTGCATATTAAAGTTGATTAGAGTGACACCGGTTAGGATCCTACGGTTCCCTCGTTCTGGTGAGGGCATATTAAAGTTGATTTGAGCGACACCGGTTAGGATCCTACGGTTCCCTCGTTCCGGCATCACTATTTTTATTTGGATTCACTTAGTCCAAATGAACTTACTAAACCCAACTTAATGAGTTCCATAATTTCATTTAAACCGCAGGAAGCCTCATTAGCAACCGTAGGTTACCTCCTGCGAGGGATTCCCGATCATCTGATAGAGACATCTTAATTAAGTTAAAGTTGTGGTTTTATATGATATTTGTGATTAAATTTTGAGTTGTTTTATATCTTGAATGTTATGGCGATGAATTTTATCTTGATTGATTTTAGCTTTGGTTTTAGGTATGTGGCTATCCTGATGATTTTAGTTTTCATGCAAGTTTATGTTGTTTTCATGCATGTAGGTAAATGCAAGCATAAAACATGTAAGGAAAAGACAGAAGAAAGACGGTACTATAAAATATAAAAGCGTACCTGGCGAGTCTTCTCGTTCCACCACTTGAAACTTAAAATGCATGTGAGGGCATTTATGAAGAGTAGAAAAAGAAAAGTTCTGGGGGGTTTTTCCTAACTTTATATTGTATTTTTTTAAGTCCTTAAAATTTTAAGGATGATTCCTTTAAGCAAATAATATTAAGTTTAATAGGCTTCTAAGGTATCCAACAAGTTAAGAGGGGGAGACAGGTTCATGCCTCTCTCTCACCAACTAGTGAAAAGCCTCGAGTCCATTTAAACTTATCATTTTGCTTAATGGTCCATCCTGTAAATATCCTTAATGCTTAGTGAACATCGATGTCTCAATTATCCCTAAGAAAGGGGTAATTATCATTTATCATTTAATTTGAAAATTATGTGGGTGAAGACCCTTAAAGGGGCAAGTTATTGTAATTTGAACACTTAGCCAAATTTTAATCCTAATTGGGCTTAGTGGTGTTTCAACGATGTTTGATTTTGTTTATGTTTAGTTCTCTAATCCTCTTTTAGTCAATTTTGATTTATTCTAAGTCACCACTAAGCCCTTAAGACCTAGGTGAGTGTCTTAATTAGTTTTGAAAAGGATTAAACTTTAAGTGGTCATGATTCATGATTTGAATTTTATTTGAAAATCAAGGTAGGGGTATTAAATTAATTAATTATTGACTTCAAAAATTCAAAGTCTAGGCTCATTCAATTTTAATAAACTTTCAAATTTTAATAAATTAGAAATTTATTAATCTTAATTGAGAAAGTGATATTGGTTTCTACCAATTAAACCCCTTTAGTGTTTCAAGCATCAAATAAATGATTAAGATCAGAGGTTACCCATTTTCCCTCCTTGAATTAGGCCTAAATGTTAATTAAGGCAAAGTTTCCAAAATTACACATTTTCCCCTGAGGCTCTAACACTTCATAATTTGTCAAATTGAATTCAAATGACTTTGAAATTTTTATCCTACCTCATTCATGGGTCAATTAAGACATCAGAGGAGAAAATGTGATTTTTCAAAATTTAATTTAATTTATATAATTATTTTAATGCAAAAATAAGATTTTTCAAAGAAAATTCCTAACTTGACCAAGGTAAACTATAATCCCTTGAAATTTTATTGGAGGTAGAGCTAGATTAGAGAAACCTTTGGATCAAATTTCATGACTTTTTAAATTCTTTGTGATTTATTGGAATAATTCTAAGTTCTGGGCTATTTAATAAAAAAATAAAATATTTTAAGTGGTGAAAATTAATTTTTATATTTTGAAAAATCTCCCTAAGGTCACAGAACTCAAAGGAGAAAATTTTATATTTTTCTGATTTTTTCTGATTTATTGGGATTATTTTAGTGAAAACTCAATTTTAGCCTTTTAAGAAAAATTATTTGTAAACTTTGAGAATAAATATCCTTATTTAGGAAATCAGGAAAAATATTCGAATTGTTCCTAAGTGATTAGGAAGCAATTTAGAACATTTTCATGAGTTTTATTATTTTTATGATTTTTATGAATTTTTAATTATTTAAATATTTAAAATAGGCCAAAAATTAAGTTTTTATTTTAAATATAATTCTATTTTTAGAAAATACCCCTGATCACAGAGAACTCAAAAAACTAAGTTTCATAATTTTTTGAGTTATATTTTGATTTTTAAAAATCATTTAAGTGCCAAGAGTGGTATTTATCTTTTAAAAATCAATTTAAGTTATTAAATGAACTCAAACTATTTTGAAACTTTTATGATGAGTTCTCTGGATCATAAATCACAATGGAGAGAAAAAATCAAGTCATTTAAATGTTTGTATTTTCAAAAATCAATTATCTTAGTATTTAATATTTGGAAAATTTAAGGATATTTTGAATGGCTTGACTCATGAAATTATTTTTAAAGGTTTCTCTGGTCATGGTAGACTTCCCAAAATTTTCTTGGGATTTAATGACCAATATGCTAATTTCCATGATTATTTTATGGGAATAATATGCAAGATGATGAAAAATATGGATCTCTATATAGAGACCTCCTCTGACTTTATAAAAATCAGAGAATGTTCCCCCTTACAGAGGCTACAATATGTCAAAATTTCAAGCCAAGGTTGTGAAATCAGAGAATGTCCCCCCTTATAGAGGCTACAATATGTCAAAATTCCAAGCCAAGGTGATGTGATAATACGCATGGCAAATGATTCCAGATAGTATTTAATTAATTAAAAATATTTTATGCATCAAATGGGTTTTAAAATTATCCACATTATTCTCCTCTATTCACTGAGCAAGAGGGTATTTTTATTTTATTTTTATGATTTTTCTACACAAAGTTATATATTTTTGAAGTTTTGGGGATTAAATAAATAAGAAAATACCCATATTTTTCTATTCAAACCGTGCGTGCCACCTCATCCTACGACGGCTCCGAAAGCATGCGTGGCGAGCTCTGGTTGGACGCTGTCGTCAACATAGATTGCTGACTCGGCCCGCTATTCATGTCTCAAAGCGCTGTCCAGCTCGATCTCCCTCGTCCGTTTGATACACGCTCAATCGAACGGCTCCCCTTCATCGTCCCCTATAGAGTGATCCCGTGCCCGTCCAGACTAAAACTTTAAGATCTCGGCCTAAACTCAACCAAATCGCTTTGGGTTTGATCCTATGGACTCGTCTAAGCGAGACGAACACATCTATACGGGTAAGGTACCACGTATCAAGCTTAAGTAAATGGAGAATCAAAACAAGCTCGGGAGGAGGAGGAGTTTTATACCTTTGCTCTGAGAAGGGAAGCTTCGGTCAGAAGTGCTCGGCACGTTCGTTGGGATCCAAGGAGGCTAGGGATTGAGTCCCTGGCTCTGGTGTGAAGTCTAGGTGTGAATTCGACCAAGCTCGTTTTCAGGTGTTGGTTTAGAGTTATGGTAGAGGCTCTGTGGGAGGGGGATTTAATGGGGCTCTGGCTTATTTCACTCTTCTGAAGGTGTGGGCACAAGCAATTGGAGTTTGGTGGAGTGTGGAGATGTATTGAGCTCTGTCCTGGTTTTCGCAAGGTTTCCAGCTTAAAATTGAGCTCCAACAAGGGGAATGGGTGAGGAAAAATGGTTGGAATGCACTGAGGGGATCTTAGGGATGCTCTGTGTGAAGTTTGGAGAGGCCTCTCTGAGAAATTTTCAGCACTTAGTTCAATGGTCATGGAGGTGGCCTTTTATAAAAATGGGGTTATGGTGGCTGTCTTGGCCAATTAGGTGTGGTGCTTAGGTGGAGGGCAGAAAAGCTCCATAGTTTGATTTGGATGAGCTGGCCTCTAGCTTTGATTTGGGTGAGATTCCATGGGGGTGGCTCTCAGTTTTGGACTTTTCCGACCACGGCTGGTCGGCCGGCCCCAGGGGGAGGTGGCTAGGAGCTCAGGGAACCCAGAGGAATCCATCACAGCAATTTAATGCATTTGATTTGGGTGAGGTGCCATGAGAGTGGCTCTTGGTTTTGGGCTTTTCTGACCACTAAACTTGCCGGCTGTCCAGGGGTAGGTGGGCTAGGAGCTCAGGGAACCCAGAGGAATCCATCACAACAATTTAATGCAAATGTGCTTTGATTTGGCAAAGATCCATGTGCATTTTTGGAAATAAGATTCCTTAATTTGGGGGACCTTTGGTCCATGGCTTGATTTACGTGGTTTCATGGTGTTTTGACTGGTCACTAGGCCCAACTAATTGTTGTGGTGGAGTTAATTTGGTGGCTTTAAGGTGGTTAGGTCACATTTTAGTGTATGGGTCCAAGTGGGTGCAAATGACCAAAACTTGGGTTTGGGCTAGGTTATCCATGTTAATTGGCTCAATTGATTGTTGCATTTGGTGTAGATGATCATAAGGAACAACTTTGGTGAAGGATGAAAATGGTTTTGAGTTCAATTGAAAGGACAATTTGAAGAAATTTTGAACTTTAATCAATTTGGTCATGTTGGGCTAGGCTTGGGTTTAGCTTGGGTTAGCCTTGGGCTAAGTCCAAATTGATTATTATAAATGGTCAATAGGGACCTTATGAAGAGTTTTAAACATGAATTGGATGGCAATTTGGAGGTTAAGGCAATCAATTGGGTGAAATTTGGGGACTTAGCTAATTTGGGGCTAAGACATGAATTGGATGCCAATTTTGAGGTTAAGGCAATCAATTGGGTGAAATTTGGGGATTTAGTCAATTTGGGGCTAAATTTGGAATGGATTTAGGCCAAAATCAAATAGATTTGAGGCTTCACCAAGGCCAATTGATGGTTGATTTTTATGTGTAGGAATGTTATAAGGATTTTTCAACATTAATTGAGCNTAAGTATTTAGAGGTTAGGACCAAAATGTGGAACTCCAAGTTGAGTAAAGAAGAAGGTAGAACTTCTAATGGCGAGGGTTACAAGTCTAGTTTTCTAGGAATATTCAATAGGAAAAGTCCTATGGCTAGATCTTAGGCTACTAAAGAGGGAAAACTAAACCTCAACAAAAAATGAGGTCAACAAGGAGAGAGTATCAATCTTATGCCCTTATCAATCTTTAAACGTTTAAATTTAGGAGAAATTTCCCCTACTACTGTAACTCTTTAGTTAGCTAATCGATCAATAACTTATCCAAAAGGAGTTATAGAGGATGTACAAGTAAAAGTGGATAAATATTTTTTCCCTGTAGACTTTATAGTATTGGATATGCAGGAAGATAAAGAGATTCTTATTATTTTAGGAAGGTCATATCTTGCAATAGGAAGATTTGTAATAGATGTACAAAAAGGATAATTAATAAGAGGTTAATATCAAAAAAGTAAAATTTAATATAACAAAAGCTATGAAATATCCTGCAATAGAAAAAGATAATGAATTTTTCAGGATGGATGTAGCTAATGATCTGAGTAATGAACAGTTTAAGAATGAGTGTGTAGATAAATTAAAATAAGGAGAAATTTTTGAGAATGAAGATTAAATAAAAGGAGAAGATTTGGATTATATTCATAGCAAATTTGAAACGTTAGACTTGTTGGAAAACGATAGTAAAAATCTTATTCCTTCAAGTATTAAACCACCTGAACTTGAATTAAAGATATTACCTGCCCATTTAAAGTATATATTTTTAGGAGAGTCATCTACATTTCCTGTTATTATATTTTCTGAGTTAACTGAAATTCAAGAAGAAAAGTTGATAGAAAAGTTGAACAAGTGTAAAAAGGCTTGACAGATATTAAAGGAATTAGTCCTTCAATTTGTATGCACAAAATTTTATTAGATGAACAATATGAACCTGAAGCTGATCCTCAGAGAAGATTAAACCCAATAATGAAAGAAGTTGTTAAAAAAGTGATTTTAAAATGGTTAGATGTTGTAATTATATATCCTATTTCAAATAGTGCTTAGGTAAGCCCAATTCACTGTGTTCCGAAGAAAGGAGTGACTGTTGAAAAAGATGAGAAAATTTAATTAATACCAATAAGACAAGTTACTGGTTGGTGAATTTGTATTGACTATAGAAAATTAAATGTGGCCTTCAGAAAAGATCACTTTCCTTTACCCTTTCTAGACCAGATGTTGGATAGATTAGCTGAGAATAAATATTATTGCTTTTTAGATAGATATACCAGTTATCATCAAATTTCAATTGCTCCAAAGGATCAAGAGAAAACAACATTTACAAGCCCATATGAAACATTTGCTTTTTGTAGAATGTCTTTTGGACTATGCAATGCACCTGCAACATTTCAAAGATGCATGATGTCAATTTTTAGCAATTTTATAGAACATAGAATGGAAGTGTTTATGGATGATTTTTTTTTGTATTTGGGACTTCATTTGAGTTATGTCTTAATAATTTACAAAAAGTTTTGGAAGTATGTGAAAAAGTCAATTTAATATTAAATTGGAAAAAAATGTCAATTTATGGTTGCAGGAGGTATTGTGCTTGGGCATAAAATTTCTGAAAAAGGCATGGAGGTAAATTCTGCAAAAATCTAAGTTATAGAAAAATTACCACCACCTACTAATGTTAAAGGGGTGAGATTACAGGCGCTACATAAAAAAATTTTCAAAAATAACTAAGCCGCTATACCAACTTTTAGAAAAGGATAAGAATTTGATTTTAATGAAGAATACATAAAAGCATTTGAATTATTAAAGAAAAAATTAGTCACTGCACCTATAATAGTACCACCTGATTGGGAAAAATCATTTGAAATAATGTGCGATGCTAGTGATTATGCTATTGGGCTGTATTAGGACAAAGACATGACAAAGTTTTTAAAGTTATATATTATGCTAGTAAGACATGAAATAATGTTCGAATTATACTACTACTGAAAGAGAGTTATTAACTATTGTTTATGCCTTTGATAAATTTAGACCTTATTTAATTGGAACTAAATGTATAGTGTATATAGATCATTCTACTATTAAATACTTAATGTAAAAGAAAGATGTTAAACCAAAATGAATTAGATGGATACTTCCATTACAAGAGCTTGATTTTGTTGTGATTGATAGAAAGAGAAATGATAATCAAGTAGCTGATCATTTGTTTAGGATAGAAATATAAATATTAACTAATTTTACAAATGAAATTTTAGAAAATTTCCCTTATGAATAGTTATATAGTATTGATGAAATCGATATACAGTGGTATGCTGATATAGTGAATTATATTGTAAGTGATATTTTACCACCTGATATGAAAAATTCATAACTAAAAAAAATTATATATGATTCAAAAGACTATTTTTGGGATGACCTATATTTATATAAATAATGTAAAGATCTAATTGTTAGAAGATGTGTGCCTTATGAAGAAACTTAAAGGATAATTGAAAGATGCCATGATTCTGAATTTGGATGACATTTTGGAACAAATATAACTGCATATATAATTTTGCAAACTGGATTTTATTGGCCTACTATTTTTAAAGATGTTAATGAATATATTAAAATGTTTAATAGATGTCAACGAGTAGGAAATATTTTTAGAAGAAATGAAATGCCATTAAATTACATGTTGGAAGTTAAAATTTTTTATGTGTGGGGATTATATTTTATGGGACCATTTATACCTTCATTTGGAAAATTATATATATTAATTATTGTTGATTATGTGTCCAAATGGATTGAAGCTATTGTTGTATCGAGATGTGATGCTCGAAGTGTTTCTAAATTTTTGATTAAAAATATTTTTACAAAATATGGAATGCTAAGAGTAATTATTACTGAGGAATGATCTCATTTTAGGAATAAGAGAATCAAAAAATTAATTAAGAAATATGATATTATGCATAGATTCTCTACTGCTTATCATCCTCAAACTAACGGTCTAGCAGAGATATCAAATTGTGAAATTAAACTTATTTTAGAAAAAACTGCAAATCCTTATAAATTGGATTGGTCTGCTAGACTAGATACTGCATTATGGGCATATAGAACTGCTTATAAGAATTTTATAATAATGTCCCCATATAGACTAATATTTGGAATAACATGTCACTTACCAGTAGAATTAGAGCATAAAGCATTTTGGGCAATTAAAGAATTTAGTTTTAATCTAAAAGATGCTGGTGAGAAAAGATTGTTGCAACTCAATAAACTTGAGGAAATAAGAATTTAAGCATATGATAATGCAAAAATCTATAAAGAAAAAAAATGAAAATATGGCATGATCGGATGATTATTTAGAAGAAATTTGAACCTGGAAAATAAGTTCTATTATCTAATACAAGATTGAGATGGTTAGGATCATTTAAATTGATTAAATTCTATCATTATAGAACTGTTATTATTAAAGATCCTAACACTAACCATTTAAAGTGATTAAAGTTTATCATTATGGAATTATTGTTATTAAAGATCCTAACACTGAAATGGTATTTAAAGTTAATGGGCATTGTCTGAAACATTATTATGAAGGGCACATACCTCAATTTAAAGAAGTTTAATGTTAAGTCAACCCAACTAAACAAATGGTGTGTCGGGCTGACAACGTTAAACTAAGCGCTTTGTGGGAGGCAACCCATACATATATGTCTATGTATTACTATTTTGTTTGATAAGTATCTTATATATTAGTAGATAATAATCCTACATAATTGTATTTATTATAAATTATATCAAATATTAGTTTTGGAGAAAAAGTTGTAATTAAATTGAACGAAAAAAGAAAGTGGCAAAATTTTGGCCACTGGCGCTGACGGCGCCTAAGAAAATAGACCTCAGCGTCAACAGTGCCAATTGGGAGCGCCGACGGCGTCGAGAATAGTTTGACAGTTCATACAACTTTTGACAGAATTTAGCGAGATTTCACTCCATAATAACCATCGGGAGGTGATTTTAAAGTCCTAAAAACATTCTAGGATGCCTAGAAACTTCCTATTTTTGGATTCCATGGCTTCCAATTCCAAAAATACTTCAAGGTATGGAGTTTTCAATAGAAGAAAGTTTATTAGTTTCGGCGCGCAGAGATTATACGATAAAATTATTATGAAGAAGAGATTGTTCCAGAAGAGAGGATTTGTTAATCATGGATTGATCAATCCAAGTGCTCCGGTTGACAAGATCATTTTGCAAAGGCGATGGGGAAGTTATGTGTTACACTGTTGTTGTAGTTGTTTTGACTGTAGTGAAGAAGTTTTATGCAAATTTACATGGAATTACCCAAGGAGTTGTCTTCATACTAGGTAAGGCTATACCATTTACTCCTGCGAGGATTAATGAATTGTATATGATAAAAAATGTTCCAATCTATCATTATACAAATTTCATTCCTACGTGAGATTTGATGCAAGGTGTTTATAATTTTTTAACGGATGAAAGTGATATGTGGGAAGTACGAGATGAAGCATATATTAGTTTTCCTATCTTCATCACTTAATCCAATTTTGAAGCAGTGGCATTTCTTTATTTGTGCAAAATTACTCCCTACTATGAAGATTAGTAGAGTCACCAAGGAAAGTGTTATTTTAAACTATTGTATTCAAATGGAAAAACCTATTGATATAGAATCAATAATATTTAAATCTGTTATGGGTATCATTATGAATGGGCCAATTTATGGACTTCGGCATCCTTCTATAATTTTTCTGATTTGCAGTCAATCCCAAGTGTCACATGAAAGTTGGAAAAAAGTTTTACTACCATGGGAGCCCATGATCCTTATTGATGATGAGTATGTTGGTAATAGAAATGAAGCACTAAATGCTATTATGGATCATTTTTCACATGCTTCAACTCCAATAATAACACTAACAGTAGGAAGTCCACTTGCTTTGGAGAAGAAATTGAAGAAAATTGAGAAAAAACTTCAGAGTATTATGAATGCAGTGGGAGATCTTAAGTACCTTTTTTATCACCTTGATTAGAGAATGAAAGAAAATTTTTATCATACTGGAATTTTTGAAGCAGGATTAATTCAGATGTTCAAAGAAAATGGGTGGATCGAAGAAAATTTGACAGATCAATTCCCGTACCGATCCTTCTACAACCTATATGTTCATTACCAATTCATGGGAGATATTAAAGGATGTGAAAGCACTGAATATGAAGCAAAATGACTAAAGACTTTGGATTGTCTACTTGCTTAAGAATATTTATGTATTTGATGTAATTGTGTGGATTTGATTTGATTTGGTTTGGTTTGTTTTTGCTTTAGAATTTTGAGTTTTGATTATGTGTATAGTTTTGTGTTAGCGTTTAGTGTTGTGGCTTGATTTCAACGCTGATTTATAATTAGTTAGTTTAATTGGTGTGAATGTGTGATTTGTGAAATGTGTTTGTAAAAAGTGTATTTTTGTATATAAAAGTTAGTTTGTTGTTGTTTATGAAAATGATTGTTTGTGAAATTTTTATTTGTGAATTATTGTTAGATAAAAATTTGTGTTTAAAAATACTAAAAACTTTAGAGTAAATTAAAGGGAAATTAAAAATTTTAAAAAGTCAACATAATGAATTTTGAGCCTTCAGCGCCGACGGCGTTGGCATGGGCGCCAATGGCGCCTTCAACCTGAGAGTAGTAATAACCCTTCTAAATTGCAATTTTCACCGCAAAACCTCCATTTTTACCCCTAAAGTCGTCTTCAACTTTCAATTTTCACACTTAGGGCTTGATTTTGGGCGGATTTAAGGCAATTTTGAGGCAAAGGAACTTCGGATTTCATTTTCTCTAGGTAAGATCTACACTTTAAAGTAAAAAAAATTTTGGTTTTCACTAAAGATTTTTCTCACATTGCCTAGATCCAAAAGTTTTGTTTTTTTGAGTGATTTTGAGAAAATGCTTTGGGGAAAAACTTTTACTCAATGGATTTAAGTTTAAAGTACTTTACATTTTGATTTTTGGAATTTTGGAATTTATTCAGATTTTTATCAATTTTGTCTAGATTTCCAATGGCACCTAGACCGAGCAAAAGAAAAATAGAATATGATGAGCAAAAGTTTGTTAGCTTTAAATTTAGTTCTCAATTTCATAGTCTTCGAGAAAATAAGAAAGTGATTTTGGATCGAGGTTTTAAAAATCCTGGACGAGAAGTTGAACGATTGATTATCACTTGGCAGTGGGAAAACTTCTATTATTTTACTACCGATGCAATAGCTGGGATAGTTATAGAATTTTATGCCAACTTTTCGGAGGCTTCTGATGATTTTGTTTTTGTTAGAGGAAAAAGGGTGGAGTTTACTCCAAGAAAAGTAAATGAGTTTTATCAGTTAGAAGATGTTTATAGATGTCAGTATCATTCATTCTCTGCTACAAATGAGGCCTTATATGAGGTTATTTCTTTTCTGACTTGTGAGAAAGGGGCTTGGAAAGTAAAGAATGGAGTTAAATTCAACTTTCTCCTTTCTATGTTAAATGTAGTATCTAAGGCCTGACATTTTTTTTATTTCTAGGAAGACGATTCCAACAAAACATCATAGTTAAGTGACCAAGAATAGAGCCATCTTGAACTACTGTATTCAACAAGTGATGGATATAAATGTAGGCTCTATCATTTATATGAACACTTGATCTATTGCTATGAGAAAGACCACTGGTGGATTGGCACACCCTGCTCACATTTATACACTTTGTGAGCATGCAAGGGTTGATTTCAGACCTGATGAGGAGAGGATTGAGTCTTAGAGACCAATCAGGCCTGCAAACATTAAGACTTATGAGTCCCATGTTGAATGGAGATCTGGAAGTAAGGCGAGGGATATTCCTTCTACTTCTAAGACCACTACTTTTCACCCAGTGACAGGGTGTTATTGGACTAGATGATGATTCAACAGGGATATATTTTGAGGATGGATCATAGGATGCAGAACATGGAGGTAAGAAATGCTCATATAGATAATTTGATTTGCCAGAAATTTGAATATGATGCTGCTTATGATGATGCTTTAGTGAAATACCTGAGGGGTGATCATACATTTCAGCTCTCTATTCACCATGTTTATACTCCATATCAGCAACAAAAGTTAGATGTTAATGATGAAGAAGATGATGACAGGTGATCTTTTTGTTTGTTTGTTTTGTTTATGGTGTACTTTGAGATTGTATTGTTTGTTTTGTGATATTTTTGAGACTCTGTTGTTATGTTGTAATATGAAACTGTAATGTGTAAAACTATTTTCATTTTCAGAATTTAGTTTAGTTTTGTTGTTAGTTTCAGCACTTTGTTATATGTATTGTAATTAACTCTTTCTCAGCAAATTTTATATATATTATGTGAAATTTAATGTTTTAAGCCTTATAGTTTTTCATATTAGCACCTCCAGAATTTCAAAATTTATTTGTAAAAATCAGTATCTTCAACAAGTATGAATTTTCTTTATGCATTTAATGCTTTCTTTCACCCTTTATTTTTAAAGTGCTTCATGTAAATCTTTTAAAAGAAAATAAGTTTTGGGGGTAGAAAAATTATTTTAAAAAAAGAAAAAAGAGAACTTAATTTTATTTGTCCTCACTTAACTATATTTTCAAAAATTTTAAATTTAACATGACCTTTGGTATTAGGGGTTAATTTTGGATAACTATATTTATGTTTCTAAATATATAGTAAATTTAAGTAAAAAAATTTCAATAATAAAAGTTAATTCTAGAGACTAAGATATTTGGTAAAAAAGAATAAGACAACATTTTTCTATTTTAAAAGTAAAGAAATTTGTATTTTTGAAGTATTAAAAATCTTAAAAGATTCATGTAAAAAGAAAAAAATTAAAATTTATGTTATTTTTAAGTTAATATAAATTTGTTAGGTCAAGAAATGTAAAAGCTTTTGACTTTAAGAAGAGGATAGTGAAGTTCAAAATCATTAAAGGCTATCCAGATATAGTAATCCTCACATACATATAAAAAAAGAGAAGAAGAAAGAAAAGAAAAAGGGGATTAAAAATGATCCTGAAAAGTAAAAAAATAATAAAAGAAAAAGATAAAAAGATGTGGGGAGAAGCTTGAGGAGAAGCATAATTAAAAATTGGTTTCACTTGAATCAACTTAAGGAAAAAGACTTGGACATATTTTCTAAACTTTTTATTTGAGTATTAGCTTAATGATTAATGAAGTTTTATGAAGTTCTTTTTCATATGAATTTTCTAAGTGACTTTAATATGAGAAATTGCAATTTTTCTTGAAAGAAATAGAGGAACAGAAATCTCAGACTTAATTACTGAATATCCTAGCACCTTTAATATTAACTGGAGTTGTTTTGAATTTTCCTTAAGTTATACTATTTTGTTTAGAGAACTTAAATATAGAAGTCTAGAAGTTAGATTCTTTACCATAAGTCATATTTTTATGTAGTATAGGAGTTACTTGAGGAAAAGTAACATGTAAGTTTGAGGAATTTTGACACACCGAAAATATATGCATTTTTAGACCAATATTTTATACTTATTTTTTGTGATATTGCACCTTAATGGAAGGTATTTAGATGTTTTCTTGCAGGTTATTAATTTTTAGTACTTAAAGAAAAAAGGAAGCAAAAAGTATGGAATTTGGAGTCAAAATGACGTTTTTGAAGAAGTACTCAGCGCCGACCGCGCAGAACAACAGAACAGCTGAAATTTTTACTTAGCGCCAACCGCTCCAAGACTAGCGCTAACAGCGCCAAAGGTGGTTCAACCCCCATTTCTAGAAGGTTCGATGTATTCAAACGATTTATTAAGAGTTTTTGGAGGCACCTCTTGGAGAACCAACCTTGGGCTTATTTGGGGCCAAAATTCATCGGGAAATTGACTCCTTTTTGCTCTAAAACGTTCCACCACACTCCATTTTTGTCATTCTTCATAATCTACTTTCATTCCACCACCATATTGAAATCCATTAGTGATTTTTCTTTTATAGTTTAGAGTTTGTGTGGTGAGATTTTTTGTGAAAATTTTTATAAGAGTTGGAGAAGAGGAAAGTGAGAGATATCTTCTTTCTGTATTTCTAAGGAAAGGCTACAAGGGATTTGCTTTGTAAAAGAGTTTCAGATAAGTTTTGTTTCTTTATTAGTATTGTATAAACTTTCTTTTATATATTAAATTTATATTTTATTGTGTCATTCTCATGAAATCTGATTAGTTCCCTCTATCTTTCTCTCTACTCTGAGAAATGGTAAAATGAAGAGATAATATGATGTGCTAATATTAAAATATAAAATAAATTGTGATGATTTTTCAACTCCAAACTTAATTTACATTTTGATCTGTCCAATTGAATTGTTAAAATATGTTTTGAAACATATGATCCGAGAAATTGAGTATGAGTTCTACAACAGAGTGAGGATCACATTTTATTTCATGAAGGAGAAATTCGTTCATGGAATTAAGTGCAAATTAATAGGAAAATATTCTTTTTTGGGTGTAGAATTAGAGAATCTTTAGGGTGATAGATTAAAATCCCCAATTTGATCATAGTGTTTAAAAACTAAAGAGAGAGTTAGCCTTCAGGTGAAGGGAAGTGAGAGCTCTCGAGTGCGAGCCGGTATCCACCTAGCCTGGCCATGGATTTAAGAACTAAACCTCAGATTAGCCAATGATTTTCTATGCACTGTATCAGGGTAGAGAATTATAATTGCTCCTATTTGGCACAATACATATTATAAAAATTTATCTCATCTCATTTCACCAGAACCTCATTATAGTGGGAAGGATGCTTTTTCACATAAGAAATCTTCATTTCATAAACATAGTTAGTAGATTAGTATTTACTTTTTAAACTTTGCATTTCTATTTTGCTAATAGTTAAGTACTTTAGTTTTGATAACATCTCAACATTCAAAATTAGTGACAGTGATTTCGTTTGATTTTCTATAAATTTCCTAGTAGAACTTATCATTGGCAATTTACAGCTTCCCTATGGGATCAATATTTGGGGCCTAAAAAGAAAGTCATTTATTACTTGATAATGATATGTATACTTGCGTAGAATCTCATTATTAATTGTGTATAATTATATATATTTTACACAACTTACTTTTCATTTAAGGATCATGTTTTTGGCGTTGCAGTGGTGTTAACTTCATAAATCCTTACATATAAAAAAATTGGGATCAGCCAACAAGCCTTGAGGTCATGCCAAACCAATAAGAGCCATTTGAGGATTCATTTTGGATGCTCAATATGCTAGTTCTAACCCTCTTAGCCAAAAACTAGGGGTATAGGTTCATCCATTTGAGCTCTCCAAAAGGAGTAAGGAGACCAACTTAGGGTATGTCAAAGAGTGTAGTGTGTGCAAGTAGCCCCAACAAAATTAGATCACCCAGGGTTTGTCCTAAGGTTTGATCATCCTTTGAGGGACTCCCCTTGAGCTCCTCCATATTGACCCCACCTACTAAGTGCTATAGGTTAGGACTAACATGTGGAACTTTAAGTTGAGTAAATAAGAATTTGGAATTTCTAATGGTGGGGGTTCTTTTTCTAGTCCTCTAAAAATAGCCAATAAGAAAGTCCTATGGCTAGACCCTAGGCTACTAAAGAGGAAAAAACTAATGAGTTCAACAAAATTCTATTGTGAAACTATTTAAATTATGTTGTGTCAAATAGAAGCAATAATATTCTTTACCCTTACTAGAGATGCTATAAAGAATGTTGGTTAATTTAAAGTTTGCATAGTCTTGAAGACGGGTTAGGTAGACAAAATACCAGCTCCCGCTCTAGAGTTCCCTCTTCTCCCTCCACCTGGGGGCTAACATCTTGTATCAAAACCTAAAACTATAAATCAAATTCGAGGCTTTAGCCTATCACTCTAATGTCCTCTAATTCTACACTCTTTAAAATTTATTTCATTATTTATTTGCACTCAATCATATGAATTACATTCTCATCCATACAATCTCATCTGATTCTTACCATTTGTTGAATGATATAATATCATCTCAGATCTTACATGTTCTCACAACAGATAATAACATCTTAATTGGCCAAATCAAGAAGTAAATGAAGTACAAGGTTTAAAATCATCACAATTTATTCCAACATTAAATATTAACACTTCACTCAACTTCCATCCAATGCTTAATCACTTATCATTTTAAGGAAAAAGATAAAGAAAATGACTCATACTGCATGGAGAAAACACAACCACACTTAAGTTTGTAAATATAATTCATGAAAATAAACAAAAAGTCTAAATTAAAACCAAATGTAGTACCAAAGATAAAAAAAACTTATCTCAAATCTTCTCCACCAAAGTCTTGAAGTTCCTTTGAATCTCTTCCTTCACTTACAATATAAACTATAACTTTAAATTAAAGAAAAGTGGCAATGGCAATGACAGCTACGGGTGACGTTGTGTGCAGGTGACTGCTTCTCTTCATCAATATAAGTCCTTTTTTATAATTTTCTAAAAGGTGTCTTAGTGTATCTTCAAAATGTGTCCACATTCAATGAATCTTCCAAGAGGTGTCTCCTTTCAAAAGCCAATTGAATATATTTTTGAGTCGCTTAACTATTTTTCACATTTTTCACAAAGGGTTACTTCAAACACATCTTTAAAAATTCGTTCAAATTCATTAAATCATCAAATAACTACTTCTGGCACTTAAGCACAAGGTACTGGGTGCTTAGGCACAACTTTCTCTGTTTTATTGGCGCGTAAGCTCCAGTTCTGGGTGCTTAGGCACCATAGTTCTTTTGCACATCTTCTTCATTTTTACTCTAAATTTGATCATTTTTCACTTCTTTAATTTTTTTTCTTCCATTTGATTATACCTGAAAGAGAAAACACATAAATATCTTTCATTAAAGTGCAATATCTCAAAAAATAGGTATAAAAATGTGTACATAAAGACTATATATTTTAGGTGTATCAAAATATCCTAAACTTAAAATGCTATTTGTCCTCAAGTGACACCCGAATCTTTTAAAACCAAAGTAAGTAGATTGTGTAATATGAGTTTCCTTAGGATATTCTAAAATTTTGATATAGAAATATAGTAGTCCAATTTACATAAAACATTATTACATGACACCAACTTAGAGTTTAGAAATTTTTAATGTAAAGAAGTATGAAAATATGAGTTCATACCTAGTTTAAAAATACTTGTAAATTCTCCAAATATAGAATTTATGCATTTTATTTTCTCAGCTTAAAATTTTTTATTAAGAATAACTATACTTACTATATTATATTCTTAAGCTTCAGAGGTTCTCAAGTCATATACTTTAAAAAGATTAGATGTGGAAATAATTTTTTATTAGACACTAATCCTCAAGCTTCTCCTCCCTTTTTCAACTTTTTTTACTTTTTATTTTTTAATTTTTTTATGGTGAGGATTACTATATCTGGATAGGCCCTTAATAATTTTGAATTTCACTTCTCATTTCCTAAAGAAAAGTTTTGATATAAATCTTTTTACTTAAAAACATAGTAATAGTTTTGAAAAATTATTTTTAATAAAAGAAATTTAAGTGTTGAAAGTAAAAGTCCAACCCATCTAAATTTTTCAAAAATACAATTTCTCCTACTAAAGATAGTTACACACTATTTATCATTTCCATTGTAATAAGTTTTAACCTTAAGTTTTTCTTCAATACTAAAGGTTTCAACTAAATTCCCTTACGCATTTCTATAATCAAAATTTTACTTCCCTAATATAACTTCATATACAAATTTTTTTTTCAAATCAAAATCAAATTTATTTGTAGCACATTTGAGAACAAATAAATTTCAAGTTTTAGAAAATTTTTCATCCCCCATGATACACCAAAATAATGTGTTAATTTAAGTATACATTTTATGCTTATTTTTATGATATTGCACTTTAAAGAAGGGTATTTACATGTTTTTGTTGCAGGTATATAAATTTTAGGTATTTGGAGCAAAAGTAGCAAAAATGAGGAAATTTGGATCCAAAATAGAGAACTTTGTGATTCAGGCGCCTGAAGCACCATTATACAGAGAAGCAGCGCCTGAAGCGTCAGAACCCAAAACAGCGTGGACTTAATTAACTTGATGCCTGAAGTGTCATTGACGATATTTAATGGATTAAGGTGGTTTGGGATGAATTGTGAGTGGATTTTGAAGGCTTCAAATGTGGCAAACACCCCATGGAGTGATTCAATGCTTCTAGACACTTTGGAAAGTTCTCTAATTAAAGGATATGCCTCTTGAATGAATGGACATGCCTTTTGGGATTCAAAAGTTATGACTTTTGGAGAGAATTTGGGAGGAAAATTTGAATTCTTTTTTAGAGGAGGCAACCATAATTAAAAGGAGAAGAGTATAGGGCTAAAGGGGGTTCGGTGGCAAGAAAGGAGAGAGGCAAGAGGCAAGTGAGAGTGTGAGGGACTTGGAGATTTTCTTCTAGGATTGTAAAAGAAGAGGGAAAGTGAGATATTTTTTCTTCATTACATTTCCAAGAGAGAATTGAGAGTGCTTGTAAAGAGGGAAAGTGCTTAAAGAGAACTTCTAGGGATTTGCTTGAAAAGAAGTGTGAGATAAGTTGCATCTTTTATTTCTTGTTTTGTAAACTTATTTTTATATATGAAATCCTTGTTTTGTTGTTTCCTTCTCATGAATTCTGAAGAGATGTATTTTGAAGAGACACCAAGGCACCCTTGGATTTTAATTAAAGAAGACTTGGATCATCAAGGAAGAGGGCCAATGCACATCCAACAGCCATCATTCATCCTAGTAACCACTGCCGCCGCAGCCCATCGTTGTCGCCATCGACGACCACCTTTTTATTTTATTTTGAATTTTAGTTTATATTATGAGTGAATGAAGAGAATTCAAAGGAACTTCAAGACATTTGCGATGCATGTGGATTTAGTGTTTTTTTTTGCAAATATTTTTTTCAATATTACAAAATACACATGGCAGAAAAAATAACAAATATGCAAATTAATCCCAACAAAATAACTTCAATTAAAATAATTTTATCTATTAATAATCTTTAAAATACCAAATCCCCTTTAAAAATAACGCAAGTATATGTATCGCTCAAGTAATAAAGGGCTCTAATAGAGTCCTAGATATCAATCCCACAAGAAAGTTGGAAATGCCTGTAAATAAGTTCTTAAGCTTATAATGTCAAGTACTATTTTAAAACTATAAAAAGTAAAGTGCGAAGTTTGATTACTAAGTAACAAGTGAATACTAATTAAAATGCAGTTGAAAGACAAAGTTAACTAAACTAAATGCTAAACTTTCAAAAGTAAATGTATGAATACTAAAACTAAGAAGTTGTGAAAAAAATTCAAATTTAAGAAAGCTTACTTCCCTTTTACAATGACTATATGATTAGTGAAGAAATTAAAATCATTTGAAAATATATATATAAATTAGTTTGTGCTAAATAGAAGCAATCCTATTCTTTACCCTCTTTTGAGTGTATAAATAATATTGATTAATCTAGAGTTTGGTCCCTAATTCTATGGTTACGCTGGGAGGATACTGACTGCCACTCCAGAACTCCCACTACTCTCTCCCTTGAGGGCTAACATTCTTGCATCAGTTTCCAATCAACTGGACGAATTTGAGGATTTTAATCTCACCTTAAAATCTCCAATTCTACATGCAACAAAGTATATTTCCCTATTTATTTACACCCAATTACATGGATGAAATACTATCCCATGAAATCAAATATAATTCAACCCATGTTGTAGAAATCATAAACTTTTCGGAACATGTGTTTCTCAACACATTTTAATTATTCAATTGGTCAGATCAAAAAGTAAATGAAGATCAGAGTTCAAATCATCACAAATTATTGACATTTTAAACCATATAAAATAAAATCAATTTTTCACAAAACCATATCTCAAAGTAGGAAGAAGGATAAAGAAAACTACTCAGAATTTATAAGAAAGATACGATAAAACACGGACTTCATATATAAAGACAAGTTTACAAAACAAAAGAAATAAAAGATATAACTTATCTCACAATCCTTCCAAAGAAAACTCCTAGAATTTCTTTCCAAGCCTTTCTCTCTTTATAATCACTCTCAATTCTCTCTTAGAAGTGTAATGAAGAAGAAATCTATAACCTTCCCTCTCCTCTTACAATCCTTGAAGAAAATCTCCAAGCCCTTGACTTTCTCTCTCTCGCCAACTCTCCTTCATGCCATACACCTCACGCCCCTTAAACTCATCTTATCCTCTTCTTTTATTAATGGTTGCCTCCCTCCGAAAAGAATTCAAAATTTCCTCCTAAATTCTGTCCAAAAGTCCACTCTTTTAAATTTGTAAGACATGTTCATTGATCCAAGAAACATTTCCCTTCATAAAAGAACCTTCCAAAGAGTGTAAATGCGTTGAATTACCCCAAGGGGTGTTTAGAACAAGTGTCCCTTTGAAAATTTGCACAAAATCTGTCTTAAACCGCCTTAATCCTGAAAAAGTCGTCCCTGGCGCATCTAGTGCCAAATCTAACACATCATGCGCTAACGCTTTATCAAATGGCCATCTGGCGCCAATCTGGTGCATCATGCATCAGTTTACTGAAGGCCGCACTGTTCAAGGTTTTGGTGCAACTGGCACCAAACCGGCGCATATGGCGCATCATGCGTCAGAATTTGAGACTTTGTTGTTTTGTCTACAACATTCCTTCTTGTTGATACTTTTGCTCCAAATGCCTAAAATTGATAGAACTGTAACAAAAACATGAAAATACCTTTCTTTAAAGTGCAATATCACCAAAAATAAGCATAAAATATATATTTAAAATAACATATTACTTTGGTGTATCAAAATCCCCAAACTTAAATGTTACTTGCCCTCAAGTGACACTTTTATTACATAAAAGCATATGACTTAGGATAGAAAATAACTTATAAATTCTATTCTTTAGTTCAATAAATAAAATAGTGAATTTAAGAAAAACCTTTAATAACCTAGATTCAAATTCTAAGTCTAAGAGTACTTGGTAGTCAATTTTATGATTTCTAAATTTCTATTTATTTCAAGAAGAATTGCAATTTGTCATATCAAGGATATTTAAAATATTCATATGAAAAAGAACTTCAGGAAAACTTTACTAATAATGCTACTAAAAATCGAATATAAGTTTAAAAAATGTAATAAAGCTTTTTCCTTAAGTTGATTCAAGTGAAACCAATTTTTAATTAGACATCTACTCACTTATTTTTTCCTTTCTTTTCTTTTTTTTCTTCTAGGATCTTTTTAATTCTTTCTTTTCTTTTTCTTTTTCTTTTTCAAGTGAGGATTACTATATTTGGATAGCCTTTAATAGTTTTGAACTTTACTATCCTCTTCTCAAAGTCAAAAGTCCATACCTTTCTTCACTTTATAAATTCATATTAATTTATGATTTTCATAAAGTCTCATTCTTTTCTTCTTTCATGAATCTCTAAAATTCTTAATACTTCAAAAATACAATTTCCTTTACTTTAAATAAAAAAACTTAGTCTTATCTTATCATACCAAATATCTTTAACATTAGATTTGACCTTCATTATTAAAAAATTTTACTTAAATTTACCATAATATTCATAAACTTAAGTACAATATTTTAAATTTTAATCTTAATATCTCAGGTCATGTTAAATTAATTTTAAAAATATTGTTACTTAAGGACAAATAAATTTTAGTTTACTTTTTTTTTAAGAAAAATATTTCCACCAAACTTAAGTTTTAGCTATTTTAAAAATGTTTTTAGCACAAAATTCAATTGGTGTATGGAAACAGTAAATGTTTGAAACCTAAAACTAACATGTAGAGAATTTCTGACAATGAAACTAGGGTCTGGTATACTGTAGGTACTAACTTTAAAAATACACACAGGCTTTAAAGCATTAAATGAGACATAATATATTCTAAATAATTTGCTGAGATTTACAAACAAAAAAAAAACTAAAAATACTAAAAAAATGCATAAAAAGTAAAAATCTACAATTACTATTACCATTTTAAACCCAAAACACAAAAATAAAAATCTTTACTACTACAGTTTCAAATACCAACCAAATAAAATCCAAACAACATACAAATAATCAAGCAACTAAACAAAACAAATAAACTAACTCCAGAAAGTTTCAATCTTCTTCGCCTTCCTCCTCATCATCATCATCGTCATCATCTTGTTCTTCTTCTTATTCTTCATCATGAATAGGAGCATATGGATTAAAGCTGGGGCAAGTAGGAGATTCGACATTGTATTAAACCCTAAGATACCTCACCATAGCATCCTCAAAAGCTATATCATGATGAACTTTCCTCTGCTGATACTCATCATTTTAAGCATTTCTTGCTCTAATCCCTCCAATCTGATTCTGAATATTTACTATATCCAATTGTTGAATCATGAGTTGGTCCATAAGGTTATCTAATGATGCAGGGCAAGAAGTAGATGCCCCCGCAGATGATGTAGAGGGTCCATCGCTTCTTCCACCCCTAGATTCAACAAAAGATTCAACTTTCTGAATCATATGCTTCCCAATAGGATTTTGTGGCTATAATGTTTCTTCATTTCTATGGGACTTTACTCCTGATTAGTCACAAAGTGTAAAAATCAAGACAGGGTACCCAAACCACTAGTTATAGAGCTCTAAGCTATGCTCAGTGCATGATGAACTATAAGAGCACCAACATCTATTGCTTTTATGTTCTGAATGAAATAGTTCAATACAACTATATCCTTCGTTACATCGACCATATGTTTTGTTGGTAGTAATCTAGTAGAAATGAAGTGATGTCATACCTTTGACTGACTAGTCAACATGAAAGTGGAGAAGTTAACTATCTTATTATTTTTAATCCTCGATTCTCCTCTTCCATTAGTCAAGAAGGCAATCACTTCATCCAGTGATGAATTAGTCATCACGAATGCATCATATTCAACAAAAAATACATTCCTCAGCCCATAAAAAACATTGATCCTTTCTACAGTAAATTCAACTTGCTACCTCTCACGAGAATGTGATTGTCATCAATAAATCTGAAGTTGGCATAAAACTCCCGAGTCATTGGCACAATCACTACTGCAATGAAGTAGCAAAATTATTCCTAATTTTGGGCAAGAATCAACCTTTGATCTCACCACCTGGGTTAGCAAATGCCCATTCCTAGATCATTCTTCTCGATTCAATTTGAGTGTTATAACTGTGTTGGGCCTTTAAATTAACAAGTCTTCGTGCATCAAAATCATCTATCCTTCCTCTCTTCACTCGTGCAACCATTTAAAATTCTAACAAAATACAAATAAATTAAAAAATCAGAAATCCAATTCCCCAAGTAAGATTATTGGTAAGAAACTTCTCATCATGAGTTTTTTTCTAACTTTTTCATCAAAAATCCCAACTTTTGGATTTTCTATAATGTAGGAAAAATCCATGGGAAAAATCAAATATTTCTAGGTTAAAGTGAAGCTCTTACCAAAAGAAGTTGAAATCTATGATTCTTTGACTATGAAATCTTCTCTATCGCGCTCAATGTGAAGCCCTAGATCAAGATTTAGAGGTAGGAGACGACCCAAGTAGTAACAATGGAATTTTACTATGTGATTTCACGATTTTTAAGCAATATGACATTTTCGAGAATTTGGCGCATCATGCGCCAATCTGGCGTGCACCAATCTAGTGCATCATGCACCAACTCTCTGTAAACCGACATATCATGCACCAATCTGGTGTATCTTTCTCCAACGTCTTTATTTTTCCAGACTTCATTTTCTGTAAAAATTTGCTCCGTACCGCTTTATGTCTACCTATAATTAACTCAAATGAACTCTTATAGGCATAATTAAACATTACTTTAACATTCATTTTTCACAAATAACACAATACTTATTTTTATATATAAAATTTGTGCTATTACAAACTAACATTTATCAAGACAACAACATCTAATTCAGTGTTTAAAGCAAACCAAATCATCCTAAAACTGAAATCTAAACATCTAAATTTCAAACACAAACATCGATATAGTTTAACAATAAAAGTAAATACAATCCCACACAATAAACAACTAAAACAAGCAGTATTAAGTAAAATGTTATGTGCATACATTAAGTTCAAACATCTTCTTCACTCTCGTCCTCATGGATATCTCCCATAGATTGGTAGTGCACATACAAGTTGTAGAAGGGTCGATAAGGAAACTAATCAGCCGATTCCTCCCCAATCCAAGCATGTTTCTTGAACATAGTACTAAGCCATCTTCAATAAGACCGGTATGCTCAACATGTTATTTAAGTCTTCAATCCAAGTGATCCAACATTTCAGAAATATTCTCAATTACATGCATAAGATTCTGCACCACTTTTCCTATCTTTTTTATCTTTTTCAAAAATGCATTAGAACTAAAGTAAGGCTAAAAAGGTGATGAATTCTGGGATTCCTTATCCATTAGTAAACTCATATTTTTTTTCATCTCCATTCCAATATAGTTGCAATAGAATTCTGGATCTATAGGCTTCCAAGGAAGAAGCACTTTTCCCAACTCTCATAAGGTACTTACGATTGATTGCATAGTAAGAAAATAGTAGATGGATGTCGAAGTCCGATTGGAGAGCCATTCATTGTTAAACCCAAAACTGATTTCACAATGATTGCTCCAATATCAATACATTTTCTGGCTTGAATATAGTAATTTAAAATAGCACTCTCCTTAGTTACCTTATTGATTTTCATAGTAGGTAGTAATTTCGATGCAAAAAAGAAGTGTCATGCCTTAGAAGCAGGATTTAACAATGATGACGAAAAAATTACATTTCCATCATCTCTGGCCCTCCAATTCACATCTTCATCCATAAGGTACTAATAGAGCTCATTCATATTATCTCTCGTAGGGGTAAAATTTGCGTAATGGCAGATAAACACATTTTCAATCATAAACATCTCATTTGTTCTTGAATGAGTGAATTGCACAAACCTGGCTCACATATAAACAATTTCTTGGTTGATTCCATGTAGATTTACATAAAACTCTTTCACCACAGAGACAATTATGGCGGCAATAGTGTAACAAATCATTTCCCAATGTTTTTGCACAATAATCTCTTCAACTTGAGTATTCAGTGTATTGAATCCTCGATTCACAATCCCTTTTTTTTATTAGCCTTTTCTTCACTAGAAAATGATCATGCAACTTCTGCGCATCAAAATTGATGAACTTTATCTAGTTAAAAATCCCTAATCTAATGGAATTTCTAGAATGAGACGCCATTGGAATTGAAATCTTGTGACTCCTCTCACGTTTTCAAGCCTAAAATGAACTTTGGAATCAGTTTTTGAGAGTTATAAGAAGAAGAGCCCACCAAAAATTTACTTTTGAAACGTTTTAAGTCAATTTCATCATAGCGGCGCATCATGCACTAGCTCTCTGAAATTCAATGCATCATGCGCCAATCTGGCGCATCATGCACCAGTTCCAAAAATTCACATTTTCAATTTCGACAAAAAATTCTCAATTCTTCCATAAAATCAGGTAAATAAACATGTTTTTTAAATGGTTTTTTTTTAAATACTCAGACTCAATGAAAACACAATTATAAATATAAGTAAAATATTCCGAACAAAAACTCGAAAAGAAAAATAAACAACGATAAGTATGGGTTGCCTCCCATAAAGTGCTTAGTTTAATGTCGTCAACCCGACATTCCCAGTCTTTATTCTGGGTGACCCAACATTATAGTTTCCTTAAAAACTTGTCTTTGAAAATCAAAATATGGTTTCAATATGTGCCCATTTACTTTAAATATCCTTCCAGTCTTAAGATCTTCATTATTAACAGCTCGATAGAGATAAACTTTTACAACTTTGAATGGCCCTTTCCACCTAGACTTTAATTTTCCAGAAAATAATTTTAATTCTTTATTATATAATAAAACTTCCTATCAAGGTTTAAATTCTTTTTTTATTATCTTTTGATCACGCCATTCTTTCATTCTTTCCTTACTAGCATTATCGTAAAATTCATTCCTTTTTCTTCAAGCTCATTCAATTGCAATAATCTTTTCTCACCAGCGTCATTCAAATTAAAATTGAATTCCTTAATAGCCCAATAAGCTTTATGCTCCAACTTTACTGGAAAGTGACAAGTCTTCTAAAAAATTAATCTATAAGGGGACATACCTATAGGTGTCTTATAAGTTGTCATGTATGTCCATAATGCAGTATCTAATCTAACAGACCAATCCATTTTACTAGGATTTACACTTTTTTTCAAAATTCTCTTAATTTCACAATTAAATAATTCTACCAAACCACTTATTTATGGATGATAAGCAGTTGTAATTTTATACATTATATTATATTTCTCTCCCAATCTTGCAATTGTTGCATTTCAAAAATGAGATCCTCCATGGTAATGATTACTCAAGGCATTCCATATCTTGTAAAAATATTTTTAATTAAAAATTTTGAAACACTCCAAGCATCACATCAAGGTAAAGTGATTTCTTAAATCCATTTTNTATATATATATATATATATTAACATCTCTAAATAGAGTAGGCCACTAAAATTCAGATTACAAAATTTTATGAACTATTCTATCATTCCCAAAATGTCCTCCAAATTCAGAATCATGACATTTCTGAATAGTTTCTTGAATTTATTTGTAAGGCACACATTGTCTCATTACTAAATCTTTGCATTATTTATATAAATTGGGGTCATCCCCAAAATAAAACTTTGCATCGTGAATGAATTTAATTTCCTGTTGTTTTGTTAACCCATATGATAAAATACCACTAACATTATAATTTATAATATCAGCATATCAAGGTATTTTCCATCCTTTTACAGTATAAAGTTGTTCATCAGAAAAAGTTTCATTAATTTCTTTTTCTATGTCAAGTGTTTCTTCTTGTTCAAGCCTAGATATATGATCAGCAATTTGATTATCAATCCATTTTCTATCGACTATTACAAAATCAAACTATTGCATCAAAAGTACCCATCTAATTAATCATGGTTTCACATCCTTCTTTTACATCAAATATTTAATAGCCAAATGTTCTGTATACACAACACATTTAGCTCCAATTAGATATGACCTAAACTTATCAAAAGTATACACAATAATTAATAACTCTCTTTCAGTGGTGGTGTAGTTAATCTAAGCATCATTAAGAATCTTACTATGATAATATATAACTTTAAAAATCTTATCATATATTTTCCCTAATGCAACCCCTATTGCATAATCACTAGCATCATACATTAATTCAAAAGGTTTCTCCCAATCTAGTGAAACAATTGTAGAAGCAGTGACTAATCTTTCTTTTAAAGTTTTAAAGACTTTAAGACAATCTTGGTTGAAATCAAATTTTATATATTTTTCCAGAAGTTGGCATAAATGTTTAGTATTTTGTGAAAATTCTTTAATATATCACTTGTAAAATCCATCATGTCCTAAAAAGCTCCTAACTCCTCTTACATTAGGAGTTGGAGGTAAGTTTGATATAACCTGAATATTTGCAAGATCTACTTTCATGCTATTTTCTGAAATTTTATGCCGAAGCACAATTCCTCCTATTACCATAAATTGACATTTCTCCTAGTTCAATACGAGATTAGTCTTTTCACATCATCCAAGAACTTTCTCTAAATGATTTAGACATATTTCAAATGAAGTTCCAAATACAAAAAAACTATCCATAAAGACTTCAAACCCTTTTTCAATTAAATCATTGAAAATTGACATCATACATATTTAGAATGTTATAGGAGCATTACATAATCCAAAAGGCATTCACCGAAAAGCAAAAGTTCTATAAGGACTAGTAAATGTTGTTTTTCCCTGATCCTTCGGAGCTATATGTATTTGATGATAACCAGTATATCTATCTAGAAAACAAAGATATATGTGCCCAGCCAGCCTATCCAACATCTTGTTCAAAAAGGGTAAAGGAAAATTATCCTTTCTGGTGGCAGAATTTAATTTTCTTTAGTCTATGTAGATTCGTCATCCAGTGACATGTTTTATTGATATTAATTCATTATTCTCATTTGACACCACATTCACTCCTCATTTCCTTAGAACACAGTGAATTGTATTTACCCAAGCACTGTCTAAAATAGGATATATTATTCTAGCATCTAACCATTTTAAAATTTCTTTCTTAACTACTTCTTTCATCATAGGATTTAATCTCCTTTGAGGATCAACTCTTGATTTGTGTTGATCTTCCAATAAAATTTTATGCATACAAATTGAAGGACTGATTCCTTTAATATCAGTTAATCTCCAACCAAAGGCTTTTTTATATCTTCTCAAAGTTTTCAACAACTGTTGCTCTTGCTCATAAGTTAATTATAAGGATACTATAACTGGTAATGTAGATAAATCTCCTAAAAATGCATTCTTCAAATGTGTAGGAAGTGTCTTCAGTTCTAGTTCAAGAGGTTTGTCAATAGATGAAATCAAATTCTTATTATTTTGTGTAGGATCTAACATTTCAATTTTTTTCTAAACATAATCCAAATCTTCTTTACTCACTTCCGTAGATTCATCTTGAATTTTATCCTCATTTTGATATTTCATATATTCCTTTTCAAATTCTATTTCAAATTTCTTTTTGAAATATTCATGGCTTAGATATTCATTAATATCTATCTGAAGCATTCAATCTCTTGCTCTTTTACAGGGTATCTCATTGATTTTGTAACATTAAATGTAACCTCTTGATTACTAACTCTTATAGTTAGTTCTTCTTTCTGCACATCTATCAAAGCTCTTCCAGTCGCCAGAAATGGTCTTCTTAAAATGATAGGAATTTCTTTATCTTCCTCTATATCTAATATAATAAATTCCATTGGAAAAATAAATTTATCAACTTTTACCAAACATCGTCTATAACTCTTTTAGGATAGGTAATCGAACGATCAGCTAACTGAAGAGTTATGGTTGTAAGTAAAATATCTCCTAAGCCCAACCTTCTGAAAATTGATAACGTCATAAATTAATATTGGCTCCTAATTCACATAAAGCTTTTTGAAAAAATCTTTCGTCAATAGCACAAGGAATTGCAAAACTTCTAAGATCTTTAAGTTTTTCACGAAGCTTTTTAAGAATTATAGCGCTACACTATTTACTGAGTGCAACAGTCTCATTATCTATAAACTTCCTTTTCTTATTAAGTATAGCCTTCATAAACTTCACATAGCTTGGCATTTGTTCCAAAGCTTCAACAAATGAAATGTTTATCATTAATTTCTTGAATATTTCTAAAAATTTTGAAAATTGGTTATCTTTATTTTTCTGCTTCAAACTTTGAGGAAATGGAGATGGTTGTCTTTCTACAGAAATTTCATTACTTTAATAGGACATTCTGACTCAAAATGAAAATATTCACTAGATTTTTTATTTTCCACCTCATTTTTTTCAACATTAACTTCCACTTCTTTTTGAACTCTCTTTTCTAATTCTCTTCCACTTCTCAGTTGAATAACCTTAATTTGCTCTTTGCTCTAATCTTTAGGATTTACTTCAACATTACTAGGTAATGTTCCTTGAGGTCTACTGCTAAATGTTGTAGTAATACTCCCCAATTGATTTTTCATGTTTTAAATTGCAGCTCCTTGACTTTGTAATTGACTCCCCATTTGCAATATCAATTCTTCCATTGAAAACTTTTTCTCCTGTCTCTGTAAATTATTAAATCTTGGAGGGTAATAAGGTTTATAAGTTGGTTTTCCTTGATTTTTGGATTATTAGAATGATTATTTATTGCATTTAAGGTCTCATAAGAAGATTAAGATTTTATCATTTGTCCTAATGAATTTTCCTCAAGCACAGGTGATGTTTGAGAATAATTCATTCCATATTGATCTATCTTCTTCGATATAGCAGTTACTTGTGCACCTAACATAGATATTGCATCAGAATCATGAATATCAGCTACTCCTTTTAAATTTACCCTTTCAGAGGGTCATTGAAAATTATTAGTAGACATCTCTTCAATTAAAAAATATGCTTCATCGAATGGTTCTGACATTAATGATCTACCAATGGTAGCATCAATTATCAATCTAAGAGATCCAACCAATCCATTATAAAAAATTTGAATTATTAACCAATCTGGCAACGCATGGTGTGGACACTTTTTAAGGAGATCTTTAAATCTTTCCTAAGCTTCATAAATTGATTCCCCGTCAAACTGCCAAAAGGATGTAATATCATTTATAAGCTTAGCAGTTTTTGAAGGTGAGAAATATTTAGATAAAAAATTTTGTGATAAATCTCCTCAAGTTCTAATAGATCCAAGTGTTAACGAGTTTAACCACATCTTAGTTTTATCCCTTAGTGAAAAAGGGAAAAATTAAGTCTGACGACATCATTCGACACTCCATCATATTTAAATGTATAGAAAACTAGTAAGGTGTAAATTATGATCTTTAGTTCGTGTTCTCCCAAACTGGTTGTTTTAAACCATTTGGATGATAACAGGTTTAAACACAAATTAATTGGTAGGTACAACTGGGCTTTGTATACTTAAATGAATCTCATCTGTTGTAGGATTAGCATAATATCTTAAAGGACTCTGATGATGTTCATTTTCATTTCCAACATTACTGAAATTGCAAGCCATTTTGCTAATATGGTCAATCTCTGTTTGTTACTTTCAATTTTTTCTAATTGTTCTTTCTAACTCAGAATCGTAAGATACTAAATTTTTTGATCTTACACTACGTATAAACAGATACAACAAGTAATTTTAAAAATAAGCAAACACACTTAAAAAAGAAAATATTCAAAATAAACTACAAACACTCCTTTTTTTATTTTCAAAATAAGAATACTAAAAAATATAAAATAACTTACTACTAAGTTCCGTTACTTCCCCAACAATGACGCCAAAAAACTTGATGCGGGTGGATTTAGTGTGTTAATTTTGTAAATATTTTTCAATATTATAAAATACACACGACAAACACAATAGCAAATATGCAAATTAATCCCAAAAAAATAACTTCAATTAAAATAATTTTATCCTTTAATAATCTTTAAACTGCCAAATCCCTTTTAACAATAAAATAAGTATATGTATCGCTCAAGTAATAAAGGGCTCTAATGGAGTCCTAGATATCGATCCTAAAGGAAAGTTGGAAATACCTGTAAATAAGTTCTTAAGATTATAATGTCAAGTACTTTTTTAAAACAACAAAAAGTATAGTGTGAAATTTCAATACTAAGTAACAATGAATGTTAATTAAAATGCAATTGAAAGACAAAGTTAACTAAACTAAATGCTAAACTTTCAAAAGTAAATGTACCGAAATTAAAACTAAGATGTTGTGACAGAGAATTCAAATTTAAGAAAGCTTCATTCCCCTTTACAATGAGTATATGATTTTTGAAGAAATTAAAATCATTTGAAAATATATATATAAACTTTTTTGTACCAAATAGGAGTAATCCTATTCTTTACACTCTTTAGAGTGCATAAAGAACATTGATTAATCCAAAGTTCAATCCCTAATTCCATGGTTAGGCTAGGAGGATACTGGTTGTCATTCCAGAGCTCCCACTACTCCCTCCCCTAAGGGCTAATAATCTCACATCGGTTTCTAATCAACTGGACCAATTTAGGGATTTTAATATGTCACCTTAAAATATCCAATTTTGTATCTAACAAAGTATATTTCCCTAATTATTTGCACTCAATTCCATGGATGAAATACTCTCCCATGAAATTAAATATGATTCTCCCCATGTTGTACAAGTCATTGCCCTTTTGAAACATATGTTTCTCAACACATTTTAACATTTCAATTGGCCGGATGGAAAAATAAATGAAGATCGGAGTTCAAATCATCATAAATTATTTTTGACATTTAAAACCATATAAAATAAAATCAATTCTTCACAAAACCATATCTCAAAGTAGGGAGAATGATAAAGAAGACTATCAAAATTCAAGAGAAAGATACGATAAAACACGGATTTCATATAGAAAAATAAGTTTACAAATAAAAGAAATAAAAGACACAACTTATCTCACAATCCTTCTCAAGCAAACTCCTAGAATTTCTCTCTAAGCCTTTCTTTTTTTACAAGCACTCTTAATTCTCTCTTAGAAGTGTAATGAAGAAGAAATCTCTCACCTTCCCTCTCCTCTTACAATCCTTGAAGAAAATCTCCAAGCCCTTGACTTTCTCTTTCTCTCTCTCTCTAACACTCCTTCACGCTACACTCCTCACGCCCCTTAAACTCCTTTTATCCACTTCTTTTAATAAAGGTTCTCTACCTCCAAAAAGAATTCAAAATTCCTTCCTAAATTCTATCCAAAAGTCAAATTTTTTGAATTCAAAAGACATATCCAATGATCCAAGCGACATAGCCCTTCATAAAAGAACCTTCTGATGTGTTTAGATGCATTGAATTACTCCAAGGGGTGTTTAAAACAAGTGTCCCTTTGAAAATTTGAGCAAAATTCATCTCAAACTGCCTTAATCGGCAAAATGTCATCTTTGGCGCATCTGACGCCAAGTTTGGTGCATCATGCGCCAAGTCTCTGTCAAATGGTGCATTTGGCGCCAATCTGACGCATCATGTGCCAGTTTTTTGAAGAACACACTGTTCTAGGTTTTGGCGCATCTGGTACCAATCTGGTGCATCTGGCGCCACTTCGGCACATCTTGCGCCCATCTGGCGCATCATGCGCGAGAATTCAAAACTTTGCTATTTTGGCTCCAAACTTTGTCATTTTTGCTACTTTTGCTCTAAATGCCTAAAATTGATATACCTGCAACAAAACATGAAAATACCCTTTTTTAAAGTGCAATATCACCAAAAATAAGCATTGAATATATATTAAAAATAATGTATTACTTTAGTGTATGAATTTGCTGGAGAGGATTTGAGATAAATGTTTATCTTTGTGACTACAATTGGTTTTAATTTAGATTTCTTGTTTATGTGCATGATTTCTACTTTTAAACACAAGCGTGGTTGTGATTTCTCTATGAATTTTGAATAGTTTCCTTTATTTTTTTTCCTTAAAATGATAAGTGATTAAGCATTGAAAGGAAGCTGTGTGAAGTATTAGACTTTAATGTTGGAAGAAGTTGTGATGATTCGAAACCCTATACTTCATTTACTTCTTCATTTGGCTAATTAAGATGTTTATACCTGTTGTGAGAGCATGTAAGATCCAAGACGGTATTGTCTCAGTCAACAAATGGTAAAAATCACATTTGATTTCATGGATGAGTATGTAGTTCATGGGGTTGAGTGCAAATAAATAGGAAAGTAAACTCCCTAGGTGTAGAATTGGAGGACTTTAGAGTAACAGACTAAACCCCCAATTTGATTTATAATTTTAGGTTTTGATACAAGATGTTAGCCCCCAGGTGGAGGGGAGACATAGGAACTCTAGAGTGAGAGCTAGTATATTCCCTACCTAGCCGGTCTTCAAAATTATTCAAACTATAGAATAACCAATGTTCTTTATAACATCTCTAGTAAGGGTAAAGAATATTATTGCACCTATTTGGCATAATAAAATTAGAATGCTTCCAAAACAAAATTTCTATACTTATTACTGATTCATGATAAGGAAAAAGATATTTTATTTATATTTCCTTCATCTTGCAAGTATTTAGTTAAGTTAGCTGTTTATTTTATTTAAATTATCAAAAAAAATACGAAAAGAATTGAATTTCATTCCTATTATAGCATCTATAGTTTAAGTAAGAATATTTTTCTAAGTAGAGTTTTGTTATCTAATTTCTTTTACTTTGTAGAGTGCATATCGTCAAGTTTTTCCTATGGTTTTGATATTCAGGGTTTGATCAAAAAGTCCTATATTACTTGATAACGATACGTATACTTGTGTATATCCCATTTTTAAATATTATAAATTTATTTTTATTTGCTTCGAAGTAAAGAATTTACCTACCTTTTTTCTTGGGATCAAGTTTTTGGCACGAATTTTTATTAAGGAAACTAAACATATAATCACATATATCGTAATAAACATCTATATAGAAAGTCGGGATCAAGTTTTTGGCTCCATTGCTAGGGAAAATTACAAAATTTTCAAAAGAGGATTTTAGAAAGCAAAATTTTTATTTTTATAAAGTCATATTTAAACTTTAAGATTTATTATAGGAATATTGTAGTGTAGTTTTTATACAAAGTTCTTATTTGTCTGTGTTTTATTTTTATGTTTTATGTTTTATTTTATGTGTTTCATAATAATGTATGCGTAGTTCATGTTCCATAGAACTTGTGCCTTATGATTTTGAATTAGGAAGAGCTATTAGGAAAACTAAAAAAATTTAAAATTCTTGAAAAATTTTAAGAAATGGCAAATCAAAATAATCAAAATGATGAAGAGTTTAGACCTTTAAGAGATTATGCATACCCTATGGTGGATGAACTTCATTTTAGTATTCAAAAACCTGTTGTAGTGGCTAATTAATTTGAGCTTAAACCCGTTATTATCCAAATGATATCAAATAATCAATTTGGGGGAGCACCAACTAAAGATCCAAATTTACATCTTACCAATTTTCTAAAATTATGTGTTACATTTAAATATGATAGTGTATCAGATGATGTTATAAGACTTAGATTATTTCCTTTCTCACAGAAGGATAAGGATAAGATATGGTTACATTCGTTATCATCTAGATCTATCAAAACTTGGGGTGTTTTAGCACAGAAATTCCTTGCTAAATATTTTTCATCATAAAAAACAGTGAAGATTAGAAATGATATTACATCTTCTTGTCAGTTTGAAGGGGAATCTATTTATAAAGCAAAGGAACGATTTAAAGAACTCTTACGAAAGTGTCCACACCATGCTAGACCAGATTGGTTAATAATTCAAACTTTTTTATAATGGATTAGCTGGATCTCTTAGATCTATTATCGATGTCACTACTGGTGGTTCATTGATGTCAAAATCATTTAATAATGATTTTTAATTGAAGAGATAACTACAAATATATTTCAATAGCCTTCTAAAAGGGTAAATCTTAAGAAAGTAGTGAATACTCATGAAACTGGTACTTTTGCAATGTCAGTAAATCAAGTTGCTTCAATTTTAAGAAAGTTAGACCAATTTGGAATGAATTTTTCTCAACCAATTGCAATTATTGAAGAGAATTCACTAGGCCAAATGGTAGATTCTCAAAAATCATTAGAAAATTTAAATGCAATAAACAATAAGTAGAATAACCCATATTCAAACTATTATAACCTAGGTTGGAAGAACCCTCCCAACTTTAACTGGAATAATACTTTGGGTGGTAATAATCAACAATGAGGAAACAACCAAGTAAACCCATTGAAAAACTAGAACAACCAATGGAATAGTAATTATAGGCCTACTTATCCTCAAGGTTTTAATAGTAATCAACAATTTAAGGAGAAGAAGTTGTCTATAGAAGAAGTGGTGTTACAAATTGGAAATCAGTTACAAAGTCAAGGAGCTACAATTAGAAATATTGAGAATCAGTTGGGATAAATAGCAAATTCATTAAGTAATAGATCCCAAGGAACACTTCCTAGAATACAGTAGTAAATCCCAAAGACCAGAATAAAGAATAAGTAAAAACCATTCAACTGAGAAGCAGAAAAGAATTGGAAGGTAGAGTTCAAAAAGAGACTGAAGTAGAGAGAGAAGAGATTGAAGAACCACAAGACGATGCTCTAAAAGATTTAGAGAGACATATTTCTCCGCATAAAGTTGACTTGAAAAAAACACCACCTCCATTTTCCCAGAGGCTTCGACAATAAAAAGTTGGATAAACAATTTTCAAAATTTATGGTAATTTTTAAGAAGCTTACAATTAATATTCCCTTTTGTTGAAGCCTTAGAAAAAATGCCAAGCTATGTGAAGTTTATGAAGGATATGCTTAATATGAAAAGGAAGATCGAAGATAAAGTGACTGTGCACTTAGTGAGGAGTGCAGTGCTATAATTCAAAAAAAGCTTCCTTAAAAGCTTAAAGATCTTGGTAGCTTTACAATTCTATGTGCAATAAGAGAAATATTTTATGAGAAAGCTTTATGTGATTTTGATGCAAGCATCAACCTTATGTCATTATCAATATTTAAAAGATTGGGATTAGGAAAAATATCTCCTATTACTGTAACTCTGCAGTTAGCAGATCGTTCAATAACCTATTCTAAAAGAGTTATAGAAGATGTCCTAGTGAAAGTGGATCAATTTATCTTTCATCTTGATTTCATTGTGCTAGATATGGAGGAAGATAAGGAGATACCTATCATTTTGGGAAGACCTTTCCTAGCTACAGGAAGAGCAATGATAGATGTGTAGAAAGGAGAATTAACTATGCACATCAATGATCTGACAGTTACATTTAATATTTCCAAATCAATGAAAGACCCTGCAAAAGGTAAAGATGATGAATGTTATAGAATAAATGTGATAAAATATTTAAGTGAATTTCATTTTAAAACAACTTATGAAGAGATTTGAAATGACAGAGTTGGAATACGAGCAAAAAGAGCAATTAGATCAATATGAAGATTTATATAAGGAAGATTCAAATTATGTTCGACAAAGTTTTGAAGTTTTGGACACGACATAAAAAGATACATCTTTTTGTCCATCAATTAAAAAATCTCCTAAGCTTGAGTTGAAGTTACTTCCTGAACATTTGAAGTATGTCTTTTTAGGTGATTCCCTAACATTACCTGTCATAATTTCCTCAAAATTAACTTCAAAAGAAGAAATAATTTTGATGAAAAATTTAAAGAATTACAAGAAAGCCTTTGGATGGAAAATTGTTGATATAAATGTAATAAGTCCTTCAATTTGTATGCATAGAATTCATATGGAAGATAACTGCAAACCCAGGGTTGATCCTCAAAGGAGATTGAATCATGTTATGAAAGAAGTTGTTAAGAAAGAAATTTTAAAGTGGTTAGATGTTGGAATCATCTACCTTATTTCAGATAGTGCATTGGTTAGTCTAATTCATTGTGTTCCTTAGAAAGGAAGGGTGACTGTGATTTGGAATGAACATAACAAGTTAATACTAACAAGACAAATCACTGGATGGAAAATATGTATTGATTATAGAAAATTAAATCTCGCCAATAGAAAAGATCATTTTCCACTACCCTTTTTAGATCAAATGTTGGATAGACTAGCTGGGCATAAATGCTTTTATTTTCTGGATGGATATACTAGTTATCATCAAATTCAAATAGCTCATGAGGATCAAGAGAAAACAACTTTTATCAGTCCTTATGGTACATTTACTTTTAGAAGAATGTCTTTTGTTTTATGTAATGCACGTGCTACATTTCAAGGATGTATGATGGCTATTTTTTTAAGTTAATTGAAAAAGGGATTGAAGTTCTTATGGATGATTTTTCAGTGTTTGGAACTTCATTTGAATCATATTAGAACATTTATTAAAAGTTCTTAAACACTGTGAAGAAATAAATTTAGTCTTTGATCCCCAAAAATATAGTTGCGTAAAAATTACAAAGTTGACTTCGTTTTACAACGGTGCCAAAAACTTGATATTATATTTTATGAATAAGAATGCTAATCACTTAATGTAGGGATTCTATGCAATTATATGTATCGTTATCAAGTAATATAAGATTTTCTATTTAAATCCCAAATATTGATCCTACGAGGAAGGTTTAAACTTGAAATAATAAATTAAATAGGAAATTCACTGAAATAAAACAAATTACTGTCACTAATTTTGAATGTTTGAGATACTATCAGAATAAAATTATTAACAACTAGTAAAATTTAAATGCAAAGTTTAAAACAGTAACTACTAAACTATGTTTATGTGATGAAGTTTTCTAGTATGAAAAAGCAACTTTCCCACTACAATGAGTTTTTGGTAAAATAAGATGAGATAAATGGTTTAAATATGTATTGTGCCAAATAGGAACAAATTTAATTTTGTACATTGATTTAGTGTTATAGAAAATCATTGAAAAATCTCAGTTTTAGTCTCTAAACCTTGGCTAGGTTAAGAGGATACTGGCTCGCACTCCTGAGCTCCCACTTCCCTTTCTCTGAGGCTAACACTCACTTTAGTTTTTAAACACTAAGACTGAATTGGGGATTTTAGTCTGTCACCCTAAAATCTCTAATTCTACCCCAACAATGTATGTTTCCATATTTATTTACGCTTAATTCCATGAACAAAATACTCCTTTATGAAATTAAATGTGATTCTGACTCTGTTGTAGAACTCATACTCCATTTCCTAAATCATATGTTTCACAACATATTTTAACAATTCAATTGGCTAGATTGAAAAGTAAATTAAGAATGGAGTTGAAAAATCATCACAATTTATTTTATATTTTAACATTAGCACATCCAAATTACCTTTTCATTTCATCATATCTTAGAGTAGGGAGAAAGATAAAAGAAAGTACTCAGACTTCATGAGAAAGATACAACAAAACACAAATTTTATATATAAAAGAAAGTTTATACAATAATAATAAACAAACAACACTTATCTGAAACTCTCTCTTAAAGAAAATCCCATGTAGCCTCTCTTAAAAAATGTAGGAAAAAAAAATCTCTCACTTCTCTCCTTCTCCAACACTCTTAGAGAAGAATTCACACTTAAACTCACTATAAAAACTCAAAACTATAAAGAAAATAAATGACTAATGGACTCTAAGTGGTTGTAGAGAATATGAAATAGCTTCGAAGAGAGTGGAAAGTGGTTGAAGGGTGCGAAAGAGCGCTTTTCAGATCAATTTATGCTCTAAATAGAGCCCAATGTCGGTTTTTCAATAGGTGGATCCAAAAACTCTTCAAAAAGCATCCAAATTCATCAAATCTTCTATAAATAGGGCTTGCACTGACATTGGCGCTGTCGACGACCATTCTGGCACCGTCGGCACCCATTCTGGCGTTGTCGGTGCTCATTCTAGCGCCGTCGGTGCCAGTGGCCTATGAATTAGTTCTGTACTCTCTATTAAAAGGCATCCTCAGCGTTGCTCCTGATGCCATCGGTGCTGAGTATTTCTTCAAAAATGTCATTTTGACTCCAAATTCCATCTTTTTTGCTTCCTTTTTGCTTCAAATCCTAAAAATCAACAACCTGCAATAAAACATGAAAAATACCTTCCTTTAAAGTACAATATCATCAAAAATGAGTATAAAATATAGATCTAAATATGCATGTATTTCTAGTGTATTAAAATCCCCTAAACTTAAATGTTACTTGTTCTCAAATAACTCCTTTACTACATAAAAAATATGACTCATGGCAAAGAACTTAACTTCTAGATTTCCATATTTTAGTCCACTAAATACAATAGCATAACTTAAGACAAATGTAAATTAACTCCAGTTAATACTAAAGGTATAAGAATATATAGCAGTCAAGTCTAAGATTTCCTATTTTCTATTCTTTTCAAGGAAAATTGTAAATTTTTTATATTAAAGCCACTTAGAATATCTGTATGAAAAAGAACTTCATGAAACTTTACTAGTAAATATTCTAATATTGAAATATAACTTTAAGAAATTTAGCCAAGCCTTCTTCTTTAAGTTGATTCAAGTGAAGTCAATTTTTAATTAGGCATCTCCTCAAACTTCTCATCACATCTTTTTCTTTTATCTCCTTTACTTTTCTTTTCTTTTTAGGATCATTTTCAATCCTTTTTATTTTCTTTTACTTTCTTTTTTTATGTGAGGATTACTATATCTGGATAGCCTTTAATGATTTTGAACTTCACTATCTTCTTCTTAAAGTTAAATACTTTTCACATTCATTCATTTTATAAATTTATATTAGCTTTAAAGATTTTTCAGAAAGTTTTATTCTTTTCTTCTTACATGAATCTCTAAGATTTTTAATACTTCAAAAATACAAATTCATTTTCTTACAATAGAAAAACATAGTCTTATTCTATCATACCAAATATCTTAACCTTTAAAATTAACCTTTATTATTGAAAATTTTTACTTAAGTTTACTATATATTTAGAACATAAATATAGTTATCTAAAGTTACCCTCTAGTATCAATGGTCATGTTAAATTTTAAAAATTTTGAAAATATAGCAAATTAAGGACAAATAAAATTAAGTTTCTTTTCTTTAGATAGGAATTTTTTCATTCCCCCCAAACTTAAATTTTTAAATGATTTAGCATGGAAAATTAAAAAAAATAAAGGGTGAAAGAAAGCATTTAATACATAGGGAAAAGACTTACCTATTGAAGGTTTTGATATTGAAACTTAACTCTAAAATATTGTAGGTGCAAATATAAAAAGCTACAAGATTTAAAACAGTAAATAACACATAATACATATAAAAATTTACTGAGAAAGAGTTAACAACAAATACATTCAACAAAGTATTAAAAACTAACAATGGTACTAAAATGATTTCCAATGTAAAAACAGTTTCACAATTCTACTATTCACAATACAACAAAATATTTAAAATAAAGCAAAGTATCACACTCTAAAAACAAACAATCACAACAATAAATTACAACCAAACATAAACTACACAAAAAAATCAAACTAAAACATCACCAATCATCATCTTCTTCTTCTTTCACATCAAAGTTTTGCAGTGCTATAATTTAGAAGAAACTTCCTAAAAAGCTTAAAGATCCAAGTATCTTTACAATTTCATGTGCAATAGGAGACGAATTTTATGGGAAAGCTTTGTGTGTTAGGAGGCTGATGAAGAAGGAGTCATAGTGCGATGGTACATTTGCTTTTAGAAGAATGTCCTTTGGTTTATGCAATGCACCTGCTACATTTTAAAGATGTATGATGGCTTTTTTTTTTATTTAATTGAAAAAAGAATTGAGATTTTTATGGATAATTTTCAGTGTTTGGAAATTCATTTGACTCATGTCTAGAACATCTATCAAAAGTTCTTAAGCACTGTTAAGAAACGAATTTAGCCTTAATTGGAAAAAATTCCAACTTATGGTAGCTGAATGAATAGTTTTAGGACATCAAGTTTCAAAAAATGGTATGGAAGTAGACCCTGTAAAAATTCAAATGATCGTTAATTTACCTTACCCAACAAGTTTAAAGAAAATTTAGTGTTTCTTAGGATAAGTTGGATATTGCAGGCGATATATTAAATACTTTTCAAAAATTGCTAAGCTTATGTGCCATTTATTTGAAAAGGATGTAACATTTAATTTTGATGATGATTGCCTAAAAGCTTTTGAATTATTAAAAGAAAAATTAGTCACTGCACCAATTAATATTGCACTATATTGGAAAAAATCTTTTGAATTAATGTGTGATGCTAGTGATTATGTTATTGAAGCTATTTTAGGACAAAAGCATGATAAGATCTTCAAAGTTATCTACTATGTTAGTAGAACTCTTAATGAAGCTCAAATTAATTATACAACAACTGAGAAAGAGTTATTAGCTTTAGTATATGCTTTTGATAAATTTAGATCATACTTGATTGGAACTAAATCTATTATGCATACAGACCATTCTAGTATTAAGTATTTAATGAAAATCAAGGATGTAAAACCTAGATTGATACGATGGGTTCTTCTTTTGCAAGAATTTGACTTTGAAATAGTAAATAAGAAGGGAGCTGAGAATTAAATTTCTTATCATATGTTCAGGCTTGAATTAGAATAACCACTCTTTTTTGAAAAAGAGATTAATGAACATTTTCTAGATGAAAAATTATTCAATAATAATGAGTGGCATGTTCCATGATATGCAAACATTGTGAACTTCATTTTTAGTGATGTTAAACCCTATGGAATGACATACCAATAGAAGATGAAATTTTTATCTGAAACTAAGACTTATTTTTGATGGAAGGATCTCATTAGTCGAAGATGTATGCCTTTATAAGAAACTTATGAAATTATTCAAAAATATCATAATTCTGATTTTAGGGGACATTTTATTGTTGATAAAACACATACAAAAATTTACAATCTGGATTTTATTGGCCTGCAATCTTTAGAGATGTTAATGTTTATAACCAAACTTGTGATCAATGTTAACGAGTAGGCAATATTTATAAGAGGAATGAGATGCCTCTCAATTAAGTGTTAGAAGTTGAGATATTTAATGTTTGGGGATTAGATTTCATGAGACCATTTATACAATCTTTCAGAAATTTATATATATTGTTAGCAGCAGATTATGTATCCAAATTGATAGAAGTTGTTGCTTTATCTTCATGTGAAGCTCAAAGTGTTGCAAAATTTTTAAGAATAAATATATTTTGTAGAATTGGGATGCCGAGAGTGATCATAACTGATTGGGGAAGTCATTTCAAAAATGCAATAAGGAAAAAGTTATTAAGGAAATATCATATTAACCATAGAATTGTTACTGCTTATCATCCTCAGACAAGTATTTTAACTGAATTATCTAATCATGAAATTAAAAGAATATTGAAAAAATATTTAAATCTAATTAAAATGGATTGATTAGTCAAACTTGATTATGCTTTGTGGGCTTATAGGACTGCATACAAAACTCCTATAGGAATGTCCCCACACAGGTTAATATTTGGGAAAGCTTGTCACTTACCAGTTGAACTTGAGTATAAAGCATTTTGGGCTATAAAAAAATTTAATTATAGTTTAAAGGATGCTGGTGAGAAAAGGCTATTACAATTGAATGAGCTTGAAGAGATAAGGAATGAATATTATGAAAGTGCTAATATTTACAAAGAAAAGATGAAGAAGTGGCATGATTGGAGGATCTTACTAAAAATTTTCAGTCAGGGCAACAAGTTTTGCTTTATAATGCATGGTAAAGATTATTTCTAGACAAACTTAAGTCTAGGTGGATGGGCCCATTTATTGTGATAAAAGTTTATCCCCATGGAGTTGTGGATATCAAAAACCCTAAAATTGATAAAATATTTAAAGTGAATGGTCACAGGCTGAAATCCTACTTTTTAGGTGACCAACTAAGATTAAATGATTTTAGGATGTTGGGTCAACCAAAATAAGTACTGGTTACATAAGGCTGATGACATTAAACCACATGCTCTGTGGGAGACAACTCATAGTTAACTGTGTGTTTATTTTTATTGTTTTGTTATTGAGTCTAACTTAGAAAATATTGGTAGTATTTTGAATATATAGTGATTTAGTGAATATTATAATACCTTAAAAGATGACTTAGACATGTTAAAACAAATATTTGGACGTTAAGTTGACCTGTGCTAAATTGAGCACAGACGCTTAACCGTCAATATCTGGCGCTTAAGTGCAACAGTTAAAAAACACGTGTGAATTTCAGTTTCTAGAAGTTTTAACGGTGATTTGGTTGGCTTTAACTTGAGCTAGCAGTTTTAGGATGTGCCTAGAAGCTATAGGTCAGTTTTGAGCCTATAAATAGAAGGGTTATGTAAGGATTTTTACTACAATTCAATTTTAACCTTAAATCCTAAGTGAGAAGAAAGAGTTTTGGAAAAATTGCATCTTGGGAGAGTGATTTGAAGAAAATGGAGGAGGCAATGAGAAAGAAATTCTTTAGTCGAAGTGCTTAAGAGTTATATAACAGTTTCCTGGCTGTTAGTATCGAAGGAATAGAGGAGAAAATCACTAAAATTGAGGCTGACATGGCTTCAATTGAAGCAAAAGTGATGGAAGTTAATGCACATATGGATCATATGGGATGGCAACTAAAGATGTAGTTTAGTCATACCAGTTTTATATAAGAAGCAGACAAGGCTATGTATTTATAGAACAAGTGGATTGAAAAAATTCTACCAAAGTTGTTAATCATAGTCCCTTTTATCAGATTTACATTCCAAATGCTGAAGGAGAGACTAATGATAGGCCAAAATTCATTCCACCAAAAGGAGAGTGGAATTAAGTTCTTTGTTTATTATGTTAAGTGTGTTTAGTGTGTTTTTAATGTTAAGATTTCTAATGTTTGTGTTTAGGAATTTTCTCATCCAAGAATATTTGGATTGAGAATTTATGTATTAAAAATGTTTGTAATTGTTCGTGAATGAATATAAGTGTTTGTTTGTGTGAAAATTTTGTGTTATTTTGTGTTGAATCAAATTAGTTAAGATTGGTAAATCTTGAGTAAGAGGAGAGTTGAAAAATAAGAAAATAGGTGTTAAAGAGTTGTAAGACCATTTAGCGTTGGTTGACTTTTCACTTATAAACAAAAAAATTAAAATTTGTGCACTAGCGCCTAAACGCCAAGACCCCACGCTTGAGCGCTGCCTAAACTAAGAGACGGACGCCTAACCGCCGAACCATTTGCGCTTAAGCACTGGTTCACATAAAACTGCTAGATGATGATTTTAAATGATGATTCAGTCTAAAATCTCCATTTTCATAGCTCAACTTCATCACCTTCCTCGAGCTGGCACGATTTTGAAGTTAGGGCACACTCTATTTTGAAGATTTCTTAGTGATTTGGAGAAAAATTGCTAGATTTGATATCTTTGAGGTAAGAGTTTCACTTCTATATAAATTTTTTTTATTTTCACCATGTATTTGGAGCACATTCTTGATCTACCCCAAAATCATTAATCATGGTGAAAATTTGGAAAAAATCTATGGAAAATACATGTATTTGGTATTTTAAGCTTTTAGGAGTTAAATTCAGAGATTTAAAGTTGAATTTGGAATTTATTGTGAATTTATTTTTTTAAAAATAGCACTAAAAATGAAGAGGAGCAAAGGAAAGGCCAAATTTGATTCAAGCAAGTTTGTTAGTGTTAGAGCTCAGGATTGATACAGTGATGCACTGCAATCAAAAAATTTGGTTTTTGAGCATTATTTTAAAAGCCTGGGAGGAGCTGCAGAAGATATGATTCTTTTTCGCCAATGGGAGCGGTTCTGTTGTTTTTTTGTTGTAGCAGTGATTTCTGTAGTGCGAGAGTTCTATGTGAATCTCCCCAAAGTTGAAGGAGTCATGGTTAGAGGAAAGACAGTGTCATTTTCATCTAAGATAATAAATCAATTTTATCATTTGCCCCCGAACACTTTATGTTTTTATTCAATATATGCTCCAAATGAGGAGTTAGACGAGATAATTTCATCGTTGACTGGAGGAAGAGGATTATGGAAGATAACCAATGAGAGAAGATTCAACTTCCACACTTCAAAGCTGGATGTCACTACAAAGGAATGACATTATTTCATTTCTGCTCATCTATTGCCTACCAATCATCTTAGTGAAGTAACCCATGATTGAGCAACTTTAAACTATTGCATCCAGTGGTTCAAGTCCATCAACATTGAAGCTTTGATTTATACTGTTAATACAATTTCTGCCATTGTCGCTACTACTGCATGTTTGGGATTTGCATCCTTGATCTTTTCTTTATGTAAGCAGGCTGGAGTTAGATTTCATAGTTGGGAGAAGATATTGCAGCCACTCATGCCTATTACTAGTGTGAATGTGAAATCTTATTCACATCATTCAATTTTTGGTTGGAGGGGTGGATTTTCGAGTAGTTTGGCAGCTTCAACATCTCAAGTTTCCACTTCATGTGCTTCTACATCACATGGTCAAACTTCTGGATCTGATTTTCAGTCACAACTATTGCAAAGGATTTTGAATAATGTTAAATACACTGCGGATGAGATATTAAATTTAGAAAATTTTGCAGAACATATGGATGGATATATGAGGAGACGTAGTGATTATTAGGAAGAATACAACTTAGCTATGGAAAACCATAAGAGAGGTAACCAAGATGTAGTTTTCTATCTATATCTAAGATATCCATCATATGAGCCTGCAACTCCTTGGCGTAGCGATGAGAGTGATGCAAAATATGAAGATGATTAGACTAGATTCTATAGTTTAGTTTTGTTTTTATGTTTTGATGTGACATTGCTGTATTTTATTTTTGTTTTTGGTGGTAGTAATTGTGTTAAATGTGTTGTTTAGTATTTTTAGTTAGTTTCTATTGAACTTAATTTTGATCTTAGGATGGTTTAGAACATTGTTAACTTTAACTTAGAAACTTCATGCTTTAAAATTTTCAATTTACCACCAGATATTTTTTTTATGTTGCAGTTGTGTATGTTTGTTAGTGTGTTTGTTTGCTTTTACGATATTCTTCACTGCATAGAAGTCTAATGAATCTCTATATGTTAAGTAAGTTAAAATTTAACCAATTTAATTTTTACTCCTGTTTTTAATTTTTGTACTAGCATATTTAAAATGTAAAAATTCCTACCAGCATGTTATTTTTAGTTTTCATTCATGCCAATATTTATATGTGCTGCTAAAATGTTTTATTCTATTAAAAAAAATTAAGTTTGGCGGAGGGATGAAAAATTTCCTAAAGATTTGAAAATTATTTGTTCTCAAATGTATTTCAAATAAATTTGATTTTGATTTGAAGAAAAAAGATCACGTATATGAAGTTATATTAGGGAAGTAAAATTTTGAGTATAGAAATGAGTAGAAGAATTTATTTAAAATTTATAGTGATGAAAAAAAACTTAAAAAGTTAAAATTATTTTAGTATGGAAATGATAAATATTGTTTAACTATCTTTAGTAGGAGAAATTGTATTTTTTTAAAATGTAAAAGAGTTAGAATTTTATTTTCAAAACTTAAATTTCTTTTATTGAAAATAATTTTTAAAACTTAAATTTTAAAATCATTAAAGGTCTATTTAGATATAGTAATCCTTCCTGAAAAGAAGAAAAGAAAAAAAAGAAAAGAAGAAGAAAAAAAAAAGAAAAAGAAAAGGAAAAAGAGAAGAAGAGAAGAAAAGAAAAGTTGAAAAAGAGAGGAGAAGCTTGAGGATTAGTGTCTCATCAAAAATTGGTTCCACATATGATCTTTTTAAAGTATAAGACTTGAGAAACTTTTATGCTTAATAATATAATATTTTTGTACACATTTTTATACCTATTTTTTGAGATATTGCGCTTTAATGAAAGGTATTTGTGTGTTTTTCTTTCAGATACAATCAAATAGATGAAAATTGGTAAAAGGAGTGAAAAATAATCAAATTTGGAGCAAAAATGAAGGTGCAAAAATGAACTGAGGTGCTTAAGCACCCAGAACTGACGCTTACGCACCAGTTATTCAGAGAGAGTTGTGTCTAAGCGTCAGGTAACCCGCGCTTAAGCGCTAGAAGTAGTTATTACATGATTCATTTAACTTGGATGAATTTTTAAAGAGGTTTTTGAAGCAAACTTTGGTAAAAACATGGGAAATAGTGCATGGAAACGAAAATTCATTCAATTAGCTTTCGAAAGGAGGCAACTTCTAGAAGATTCATTAAATGAAGACATACTTTGAAGAGACACCAAGGCACCTCTTAGATTTTTATTAAAGAAGAATTAAATCATCAAGGAAGAGGGCCAATCCACATTCAACAACCATCAGTCATCCTAATGACCGCCGCCGCAGCTACCAGCCACCTTTTTATTCTATTTTGAGTTTTAGTTTGTATTGTGAGTGAACGAAGAGAATTCAAAGGAACTTCAAGACATTTGATGGAGAGGATTTAAGTTAAGTATTTATCTATGTAACTACATTTAGTTTTAATTTAGATTTCTTGTTTGTGTGCATGATTTGTACTTTTAAACTAAAGTGTGGTTGTGTTTTCTCCATGAATTCTGAGTAGTTTTCTTTATCTTTTTTCTTAAAATGACAAGTGATTAAATATTGAAAGGAAGTTTTGTGAAGTATTAGACTTCAATGTTGGAAGAAGTAGTGATGATTTGAAGCCTTAGACTTCAATTACTTCTTGATTTGGTTGATTAAGATGTTAATACAAGTTATAAGAACATGTAAGATCCGAGATGGTATTATCTTAGCCAAAAAATGATAAAAATCACATTTAATTTCATTGATGAAAATGTAGTTCATGGTGTTGAGTTCAAATAAATAGGGAAATAAACTTTCTTGGGTGTAGAATTAGAGGACTTTAAAGTAACAGCCTAAAGCCCCAAATTTGATTTACAGTATTAGGTTTTAATATGAGATGTTAGCTCCTAGGTGGAGGGAGAAGAGGGAACTCTAGAGTGAGAGTTTGTATTTTCCCTACCTAACCAGTCTTCAATGTTATTCAAACTATAGATTAGCTAATGGTCCTTTATAGCATCTCTAGCAAGGGTAAAGAATACTATTGCTCCTATTTGGCACAACACAATTAGAATGAATAATTTGATATACTTGTTACTAATTCATGATAAGGAAAAATAAATTTTATTTATATTGCCTTTATCTTGTAAGTATTTAATTAAGTTAATTAGTTTCTCACTTTATTTAAATTATCAAAAAAACTACAAAAAGAATCGAATTTCATTCTTATTATAGCATTTCTAGTTTAAGTAAAAATAATTTGCTAAGTAGAATTTTGTTATTTAATTTTTTTTGTTTTGAAGAGTGCATATTGTCAAGTTTTCCCTATGGGTTTGATATTCGAAGTTTAATCAAAAAGTCCTATATTACTTAATAACAATATGTATACTTGCGTAATATCCCATATTTAAATTTCATAACTTTATTCTTATTTTCCTCATAGTAAAGAATTTACCTAACTGATCAAGTTTTTAGCACTATTGCAAAGTAAGAATTATTATTAAGGAAATTAAGCTTATAATTGTGTACATCGCAATAAACATCTATATAGAAAGTCAGGGTCATTAGCCCTCTAGCGAAGGTGAAGTGGGAACTCTAGAGTAAGAGTCGGTATCCTCCCAACTTAATCACAAAATTAGGGACCAAACTCTGTATTAGTCAATGTTCTTTATGCACTTGACAGAGGGTAAAGAATGGGATTGCTCATATTTGGCACAATACAATTATATATATATTTTTAAATGATTTTAATTTCTTCACAATCTATACACTCATTGTAAATGTACTTTCTTAAATTTGAACTCTTCGTCATAGAAACTTTGTTTAGTTTTATAAGTTTACTTTTGAAGTATAGCAATTAGTTCAATTAATTTAGTTCTTTTAACTGCATTTTATTTAGCATACATTCAATTATTTTAGATTTCAATTTTGCACATGAGTTTTTTTAGTTTAAATTTTGTGTTTTACATTAAAATCATAAGAATTTTCATCTTCCCTGTGGGATCGATATATAGGACTATATTAGAGCACATTATTACTTGAGCGATACATATACCTCGTTTTTATTACGGGTTTGGCAGTTTAAATATTTTAAAATATAAAATTATTTTTATTAAAGTCATTTTTATTGGGATTGAATTACATGTTTATTATTAGTGTTGTCGTCTCTGTTTTGTAATATTGAAAAATATTTAGAAAAGCAACACACAACAAACATCGCATCAAGCTTTTGTTGTTGTTGTCAAGGAAGTAACGGTAAATCTTTATAATTTAAAACATTTTATTTGAAATGAAAAAAATTATTGTAGTTTAATTTGAATATTTTCATATTTTAGTGTGTTTGGTTATTTTAATTGCTTATTGTGTTTGTTTATGTGTAGTTTAAGATTTAAAAATTTAGTACCTTACGATTAGGAGTTAGAAAGAATAATTAGAAAAGTTTGAAAAGAATAAAAAGAAATAGATAATTTTAGCAAAATGGCTTGAAATTTAAATAATTCTGGAAATGAAAATGAACATCATCAGAAACTTTTAAGAGATTATGTTAATCCTATAACAAATGAAATTCATTTGAGTATACAAAACCCTGCTATAGCTACAATTCATTTGAGCTTAAACCTGCTATTATCTAAATGGTACAAAATAATTAGTTTGGGAAAACACCAACTGAAGATTTTAACTTACACCTTACTAGTTTTCTAAAATTGTGTGCTAAATTTAAATGTGACGGAGTGTCGAATGATGCAATCTAACTTAAACTTTTTCGTTTTTCATCAAGCGATAAAGCTAAGATGTGATTAAACTCGTTCAATAAGAGAAGTGGAAAAGAATTGGAAACCAAAGTTCGAAAAGAAGTTGAAGTTGAAGTTGAAAAAGTTGAATGTCCTATTAAACCAATGAAAATTACTGTAGAAAGACCACCACCTCCATTTTTTCAAAGATTGAAGCAGAAAATAAAGATAATCAATTTTTGACGTTTTTGGAAATATTGAGGAAATTAACTATAAACATTCCATATGTTGAAGCCCTAGAACAAATCCTAAGTTATGTGAAGTTTATGAAGGATATACTTAATAAGAAAAGGAAGTTTGTAGATAATGAAACTGTTTCACTTGGTGAATAGTGTAGCGTTATAATTCAGAAAAAGCTTCCTGAAAAACTTAAAGATCCTGGTAGTTTTACTATTCCTTGTGCTATTGGAGAAAATTTTTTTGGAAAAGCTTTATGTGATTTAGGAGTCAGTATTAATCTTATGTCTCTTTCAATTTTCAGAAGGATGGGTTTAGGAGACATTTCACGTACAACTGTAACTTTTCAGTTAGCTGACCTTTTGATCACCTACCCTAAAGGAGTTATAGAAGATGTTTTGGTAAAGGTTGATACATTGATCTTTCTTATGGATTTTTATGTTCTAGATATGGAGAAAGATAAAGAAATTCCTATCATTTTAAGAAGACTATTTCTAACCATGGGAAGAGCTTTGATAAATGTGCAGAAAGGAGAACTAATTATGAGAGTTAGTGATCAAGAGGTTACGTTTAATATTACAAAATCAATGAGATACTCTGTGATACACCTAAAATATATAGGATTTTTAGACACATGGTATGCCTATTTTTAAGATATTGTGCTTTAATGGAATGTATTTTTGTGTTTTTCTTTCAGATACAAGTAAAAATGAAAAAAAAAATTTTGAGTGAAAAAGGATCAAATTTGGAGCAAAAAGGTGAAAAATTTGTGCGAAAGAGTTTTGGCGCCTAAGCGCCAGATCCAACGCTTATGTGCCGGTTAAACAGAGAAGGTCGTGTCTAAGCGCCGAGGCCGCGCTTAAGCGCCAGTGGCAGTTACTAGATGAGTGAAATCAATTTTCAAGAATTTCGAAGAGGTTTTTGAGGCACCCATTGGCTTAATAGGTGGTTGTAACCACCATGGATGAAAATTATCATGAAATGATGCGTCTCTTGGGCAAATACATCAAATCAAGACACATTTTGAAGAGATCCAAAGGCACCTCTTAGAAAACTATAAAAGAAAGAAGAGAGGACTAGAAAAGAGTCCTGAAAATATTGGGCAGTTTTGATTTCTGGGGAGTTAGTTCAGAGAGATTTTCAGGAACCACTTTTTATTTACTTTATCCTTTTTTTTTATTTTAGTTTGAGTGATTGTAAAAGAGAAGAGATTCAAAGGAACTTCAAGAGTTTGGTGGAGGAGTTGAGATAAGATTTTATCTTTTTGTTTTAAACTACTTTTGGTTTTAATCGAGACTTGTTGTTG
>JXCR01075180.1:8771-21803 GCA_002079205.1 Phalaenopsis hybrid cultivar | reverse complement strand
CCGCTCAGTTATGATTGAAAGAAGTTTCTTCAACAACTCCAATTGTTCCTTGGTGAAAGGAACAGGATTGGCCAACCCTTTAGAAGAGGTAGCAGCATGGGCCTTGTTGTATTGGTCTTTCTTCTCTTGCTCAGATTTTCATTCTGCAGGTTTTCATTTTTTAGCACATGTCCTTTTGTTTGACCAAGTTTCTTACATTGTTTACACAAATGAAGATTAACCTCTGAAGTGGTACTCAACGTCTTCATATCGTAACTCATCATAAACTTATGTATATTTAGGGTTGCATCTTTTTATAGAGATGAAGTTGACCACAGCTGATGTAGGAAAAAAGATCCGGCGAGTGGCTTATAGAAGAGGAGTCTATTGTTGTTGTTGTTGTTGTAGCAGGAAAGAGGTTTGACAACTACTGAGAGAACCAGTGGTTGCAGCGGCGATTGCTTTTGTTAGAAGAAAGATCCGGTGACAACAAGGTGAACAATGGATGGCCTGTATAGAAAATTCAGTTTAAAAGGGCCTGTAGGGTAGAATCAGTGGCGAAGATGTTACTGAAGAAAGCAATGATGAAGAATCCAATGAAGGAGGGCCAGTAGTAGAGATTTCTGGCTGTAGGGAAGATCCTGAGAGGGTCTACCTGTCAGTTGAAGGGATTCTGACGAGGATCGGGAGTAATACCANAAAGCAATGATGAAGAATCCAATGAAGGAGGGCCAGTAGTAGAGATTTCTGGCTGTAGGGAAGATCCTGAGAAGGTCTACATGTCAGTTGAAGGGATTCTGACGAGGATCGGGAGTAATTCCTGCGACTGTAGTGAGATCTTCGTTTGTTAAAGTTCTCTGGGATTTCCATTAGAGAGAGAAGTCCAACAGAGTGAGTGTCAAGGCCAGTTAGGATTTCCATTAAAGAGAGAGAATCGAATTGGTGGAAAAGAATCGGAAAGAATGGCACCTGGTAGCGAAGGAAGATGTCAAGCCTGTTGGCGAAGGAAGATGTTGTGCCCGCTACAAAGGAATAAATCACGTGAAAGTCGCCCACTGCGAAGCGTAGGTAAAGATCAAGAGGAGAGCAAAGCAAAGGGGTCCTTGTACGCTGCGATCTCACAATATGTCCTCTATGGACCGAACAAAACTGAGATGGATCACCTGGAGTCTGCGATCTAGAAGATGGACGACACCGAAGTTTGCAATCCAGCAAGGGCTATCACATGCGGACAGCGAGGAGAAGGATCTCGGAGTTTGCGATCTATAATCTCTTAACAAAATCGAAAACGAACGACACCAACGAGAACGATCCGATGAGGCTCTGCTACCATGAAGAATAACGGAGAAATTATATTATCTTATTTCTCAATGATCAAATTACAATACTTATGTGTGTATGATAAGGAACGACTTGGACCAACTTAATTACAACCATTAAAACTTGCCAAAAATAAACTTACTCAAGAAGGAATGAAAAATGACATAATAAAAGAAGAATGAAGAAAATAACACTCATATAGAAAATTCATAATTTCACACAATCATACACAAATTGTCATCCATTTTTAGTGTACTATAATTTATATTTCTGATATCATTGTTGGAGTTGCAATCTGAGATGTGTAAAATGGTATAATAACATAGAGGTTGATATCCTTAAGCAACTCAAAAGCCTCAATACATTTACTTTAATAAGCATCGTTGCTTACGGACCATCCCACATCACTAATACTAATGGGGCAATAACTTGAGCAAGAGCAGCATGTGGATGGGTATCATCACAAACCAAGCCTCGAGCCATCAAATCTGTAATTGGCTTCTTACGCTCATCGTATTCGTTCGAGTTTATATGGTAAACAAGTATATAAGGAGAATTCAACTTTGAAATAAAATCTATGACAAGTTGAGCAATGCTAACTAGCATCTACTCAGAAGAGGTATTGTCTTTTTCGCTAATAGGATTTGGATCCCATTGTTGAATTTTTATCTAACCAAGCTCTTAAGACAATTTCCAAAGTTGTAGTTCATCCCTCCTGTCTGGACATCATCGGTGGGTATACTGTTGAAATGAATTTCATATCTGAATAACTCCGTTTAGGGTTCCATAAGTAGCACACAAGAATCTCATCTTTGACATGTTGGATTACTTTAAGGAGTAACCACCCAATAGGTGAAATGTTTGTCAGGATGTCTAGCAATTATGTCGACAAAGTTCGTTCCTTTTTAAGTAATGATTTCTCGGACTCACTATCTTCTAAAACAGCCTCAACTAATCCAGCTGGAATCTCTCTAATTGGCTCTTCTCGAATTACTAGCATCTCTTCCCGTCGGCATGAAGTTGATGCTCATCTAGGATGCCTACTCTTTCTTGTGGAACTTTCTATCTCTTCAAACTCAGTGAAATAAATCATTCTTCGGTCGTGTAATTTGATTCAATATGCCCAAATATGTGACACTTGAAACACTTTCAGGCTGGGACGGATTTGAGAATGCGGATTGGTTCTAATTATTCTCCCCTTTGAGCTAATGTCTCCCCTGGCGGAGCCGACTTGGATGTTCCCCTAAGTGTACTCTGGCTATAAGATCCTAGGGTTGAAACTTGTCTATTAATATATGATTGTTGGCCAGTGATGTGGTCCTTCCACTTTTGGAACTGGAGACTGAGCATCCGATTTGTAATGAGCTGGTAGGTATTGACACTGCATCTCACTTTTCATCTTAAACCAGGTATAAATTTTACACTTCTCTTCTCACTGTCAAAATATTTAAATTCGCCCACCACTAAGATGCAGTTTTCCTTAACTTGTTGGAGGTTAATTTCACTCTTTCGCCCGAACAGATGTCCTGACACACAACCACATTCCAAAATCCAGTGCCACTCGATGAACTCGTCTAGATCCGCGTGTTGTTGAGAGATAGCAAATTCACCTTTACTTTAAACACTAGCTTCTCCAAAATTTTATTGCAAATCTTCGGGTAGTGAGTCTTCATCTCGGGGATCAAATGGAATTATTGCGACCCTATAGATAGCCTTCTCTCAAAAGTGATGAGCCTTTGTTGCAATTGGAAGGTTTCTCACTACATATCCCCCCCAGAAATCTTATCGACACATCTTTATGGATTTCTCATAAACAAATCCTTCGATCAAGCTTTTGGTTATTCTCCTCCGTGACATGGCTAGGATTTAGATTTGGGTAGGTGAAAGGTGTATAGAGGTTGTGTAGGGTGATAAAAAAAATATTTGGGTGGCCGATATAAAAAATCAGCAAAGACGAGTTTTGGGCGGAGATAGGATTGAGCATTGGTGGATGCTAAAAACCCTCGGATAGGACTAGGGTTAAGTTGTCTCTACTTCCAAATGATACCGAAATTAACCTAAATAATAATAGAAGCATAAATATTAATACCGAAAGCAAATGTGTGATTACAACCCACAATTGAAACAATAAAAAAAAGCAAACACAACAAAATATATCCAAAGATGGTGATCGATTTGGAGAGTGGAAGGCAGAAGGATGGTGCTGAGTTGAGGATAGTTGTAGGAGGCGGATTGGCAAATTGTGTTAGATTGTCGTCAAAAAAAGTGGTGGTTGTTCGGCTGAAAGACAGCAATCAACTACCGGTTGAAGTGCTGGAAGAGCAACAAAAAGCCGAGAGCATTAATTGGAGTGGTGGCAGCAAGCGGGGATGACGGCGACAACATCGAGAATGTGTGTGACTGTGACACAACAAAGGGAGGATTGTCCCGGGGCTACGACAATGAGGGGGATGGCTGGACAACGAAGATGGGTGGTTGGAATGAGTGGCAGCAAGGTGGGAGGTGACCAAAAGGGATGACAATAGTGGATGTGGTGGTTGGCTGCTTGAGTTGTAGGAAAACAACATAAGTGTTGTCTGATGATTCCAACATGGAAAGGCAGTGGCGGCTACAGCGGCAGAGAAGGAATGGTTGCAAAGGAAGGAAAGTTAAGAATAAATACTCCCTCGAGAACGAGTTACACTCGGAGCACCACTCGACCCTTGGAAGAATATCACCACCTCAGACGAGTTACAACCGGAATACCATTGATACAAGCCTAAAAAAGAGGAACCGGGATGCCAACAACTGTCATGAACAAAAACGCTATAAAAACTAACCCTAGACTCTCCGAAATATAAATATATAATAATTGGATAAATATGAGCGGGCCCCTCGACTTGAAAGAGGTGGTTAGCTAGACCGAACCGATTCGAGCTAAGGATGAGCATCTGACATCCGTTTCCACGTCAATTGCTCGATCTTGTGTTTATCGCCCACTCCAACATCCATCGACCGCACAGCATCAGCATCCAGCTCATGCAGTCTCGTGTGTCCCGTGTCAGAAGAGACGCTTTCACGTCAATCTTCCAAGGTTAAGGGAGTTTCAATCTCATCAGTCAAAGCTTGTCTCCTCATAGTATGATGTCAGGTCTATCACGATGAAGATAATAAAGCTATTGTAACTTCCCACTGTCAATCCTAAATGTATTGTCGTTCCAAAGCACATCTTAGTAAAATAAGTATCGATCATATTTTAGTATAACTTGAGCTGGACTTGCATGTGGATGGATATCCTCACGAAGTAAGCCTTGAGCCATCAAATCTATAATTGCCTTGCACTCGTACTCGTCCCAGTGTATCTGTAAACAAGTACGTAACGAGGATTCAACTCTAGGATGAAATTTATGACGGGACTCACTAAAAATTACTCAGTAGAGGCCTTCTCTTCTTCTCTAGTAGTACCTGGATCCCATTATAGAATTCTCTTCCTTACCAAGCTTCTAAAATAATTTCCAAATTTGTATTTCATCCCTCCTGTTTAGACACTGCTAATGGATATACTATTGAAATGAATTTAATATAACCTTTCATAAGTAGCTCGCAAGCTTCTCGTCTCTGACATATTGGACCACTTTCAGGGGTAACCACCCAATAGGTAAACTATCAGTCAGAATATCTGGCAATTTTGTCAACAGTGGTTGTCCCTTTTCATTTACCAATATCTTGGACTATCTTCTAGAAAAACCTTGATTAAACCAGTTGGAGTCTCTCACAAACTCATCTTGAATCACTAACATCTCATCCTCATCAGTTTGAAGTTGAGGCTCATTTATGACATCTTCACCTTTCTCAAGTCATTGTCTATTTCTTCAACTGCTCCCTACTCAGTGAAATAGATCAATTATCTGGTTGTGAAACCTGATTCAAAATGCCCAAATTGGAGACACTTGAATATCTCTGGGCTGGGACGAAGTTGGAAATGCAGATTAGCTCCACCTGCTCTCCCCTCTAAACAAGTGTTTCCTCAGACAGGTCGAATTTGATGTTCCCCTAAGTGTACTATGTCTATAAGAACCTAGGGTTGAACCTTGTTTGTTAAAATATGGTGGTCTCCAGATGATGTGTTCTCTCCACTTTTGAAGTTGGAGAAGGAAAATCCAGCTTGAAATGAGTCAGTAGGTTCTAGTGTTGCATCTCCTGTTTTATATTTAGACCAAATAGTAATTTTACTCCTCTCCTCATGTTGTCGAAGAATCTTAAATTTGTCCACCACTAAGATGCACTATTAACTTGTTAGCAGCTAATTTTACCATTCAGTCAGGTAAGACGTCCTGACAATCAATGACACATTCCAAGGTCCAGAGCAACTCGATGAACTCATCTGTATCCGTGCGACCGTCGAAAGATGGTTAATTCATTTTTACTTAAAAAGTATGGCTTCTCCAATATTTTATGCAAAATCTTCGAGATAGTGGGTCTTTATCTTGGGAATCAAATGGAATTTGTTTGATCCCTCAAGATGGTCTCCTCTCGAAGGCGGCGATCTTCTGTTGCAGTTAGAAGATTTTCTACTGCATATCATCTATAGAAATCTACTGAACACCGCTTTGTGGATTTCTCATAAAAGGCATTGTGCCTTTTACCCCTCTCTCAGGTCTTCAGTTATTGTCTCTTCGGTGGCATAGCTAGGGTTTNTCTCGAAGGCGGCGATCTTCTGTTGCAGTTAGAAGATTTTCTACTGCATATCATCTATAGAAATCTACTGAAAACCGCTTTGTGGATTTCTCATAAAAGGCATTGTCGCTTTTACCCCTCTCTCAGGTCTTCAGTTATTGTCTCTTCGGTGGCATAGCTAGGGTTTGGGTAGGTGGAAGAGCGTGTATAAAGGTTGTGTAAGGTGATGAAGAAAATTTTTGGGTGGTCGATATAAAAAATCAGAAATGTGAAGAGCTTTGGGTGGAGATAGGGTTGGGTATTGGTGGATGCTAGAAACTCTCGCATAGGACTAGGATTAAGTTGGCTCAAATTTTAAATGATATCGGAGTTAGCCCAAACAGAAATATAACCACAAATATCATTACTGAAAGANATAAAAAATCAGAAATGTGAAGAGCTTTGGGTGGAGATAGGGTTGGGTATTGGTGGATGCTAGAAACTCTCGGATAGGACTAGGATTAAGTTGGCTCAAATATTAAATGATATCGGAGTTAGCCCAAACAGAAATATAACCACAAATATCATTACTGAAAGCAAAAAAGTGATTACAATTACACACACTTGAAAAGAAAATACAACACAAACAAACACAGCTAAATGTATCCACAGGTGGTGGTCGGTTTTGAGAGTTGAAAGCAAGAGGATGGCGACGAAGCGGTGGATGCCTGTAAGAGGCGGAAGGGGAAGTTGCGATGGGTTCTTGTGGGGAAAGGTGAATGTTGGTCAACTAAATGACAACAAGCAGCGACTGGTTGGAGGGCTAAAATTGCCGCAAACAGCTAAGTACAACAGTTCAGAGTAGTGGCAGCGAGCGGGAATGATGACGACAATGGTAGGGAATGTGTGGGATTGAGGGACAACAAAGGAAGGGTTGTTCTAGGGTTGCGACAACGAAGGGAGATGGTTGGACAACNTCTTGTGGGGAAAGGTGAATGTTGGTCAACTAAATGACAACAAGCAGCGACTGGTTGGAGGGCTAAAATTGCAGCAAACAGCTAAGTACAACAGTTCAGAGTAGCGGCAGCAAGCGGGAATGATGACGCAATGGTAGGGAATGTGTGGGATTGAGGGACAACAAAGGAAGGGTTGTTCTAGGGTTGCGACAACGAAGGGAGATGGTTGGACAACAAAGACAAGCAGTTGGAATGAGTGGCACAAGATGGGATTTGATGTGAAGGGATGGCGGCATGTGGAAGTGGCAGCTGACGATAGGTTTCATGAAGACAACAAGAGTGCTATCTGGTGGTTCCGACAACAAGGAAAGGCAGTAGTGGCAGAAGCGGCGAAGTGTTGATTGCAAAGAATAGGAAGTCAACGTTAAATACTTCCTCGGGAATGAACTTCGGTCGGAGCACCACTTGACCCTTGAAAAAAGATCACAACCTTAGGCGAGCTACANTGGTTCCGACAACAAGGAAAGGCAGTAGTGGCAGAAGCGGCGAAGTGTTGATTGCAAAGAATAGGAAGTCAAGGTTAAATACTTCCTCGGGAATGAACTTCGGTTGGAGCACCACTTGACCCTTGAAAGAAGATCACAACCTTAGGCGAGCTACTGTCGGAGTACCACCCGCCTTTAGATACAGCTCTAAAAGGGAGGAACCCGAACGTCGACGGCTGACCTGAATAAAAACACGACAAAAATTAACCATAAACTCTCCATAACACAAATATATAAAAATAAGATAAATATGCATACGTGGATCCCTTTGTCGCGACCAGGCCTGAGATTTGAAATTAACCAAAAAGTTAACGAACGATCGCACAGTGAAAATTAATTATCTGCTATTCTAATTATATTACTAACAACTTAATATTCAAATAATCCATGAGTCACTAAAGAAAATAATTAAATTAAAATGTAGAAATTTGTATCTTTACGGTTGTTCTTATCTCCTATACACATTTGTTCTTCTTTTATTCATCTTATTCAAAAGCGTAAAATCTAAAAAAAATATCTAACAAACATAATAAATTATCTAAAAATGGGTAACATACTTCTAAACTACAATAACCCAAACAAAGAAAATAAATATGCATGTTGGTCTTTCATAACTCTATAAGAAATCTTAGAATATGTTAATTTTTTATATTTCTATAAAAAAACTTTGAATACACTAATGCATGTATCAATGACATTACTCAATGAAAATACTCAAATATTTTGTATGCATTTTAGTTAATTTTACTTTTACTTTTACTTTACTCTTTACATACACATTTGTCTCTTTGAGGATCGCCGTAAAAAAAACCTAGCACACCCTTTGCCGATATTATCTCATCAACATAGTGAGTAGCGATTTAAACATCGCAATTGTCTGAGGTGAAAAGGTCTCAAGTCGCCCCTAACTGATATTCTCTCGTCGGTACAACAGTTAGTGATCGAAGCATCACAATTGTCTGGGGTGGTGAGCCTTGTCTACTCGACCTGGCCGATATTCTCCTGTCGGCATAGTTGTTAGTGACATAAGCATCACAATTTTATGTGGTGATAGAAAAATCTATAGACACAGGTACATCGGTGTCCCCTACCTATATCATTAGAGAGTGAACTCTATTTAACATGCACATACAAGCATAAAAACATTCATATATAAACTATTTCATTTTTCAGAACATGTATAATTACACTATTGTGCAACTAATCATTCAATTTTAATATTCAAGCAAATTTTGTTAATCGCATTATTTTTTTTATCATATGATTAATTTACCTAAATTTACGGAGTTATCCAATGACTAGCTTCCACACGCTTGTTTCTGGCTCTCCTCCGATAAACAACTTGAGATCTGTAAATATCTTAGGATTTCATAATATATTGGCTCATAAAGTGATTTAACCCAAAATATAATGGATTTACTAAAACATACCTCAAACGGATTTTACGGCACAACCCAACCTTACCAATACCTCCAAATCTTCTTCTCTCTTCTTATCGCTTCAGTCTTTTCTAATCTTTGTTGATTTGTCTCTTAAAATCCTTACGAAAGTTTACAAATCAATTTTGTCACTTTCAACGCAACATCGTTTCCACTACGGCTACGTGAAATGAAAAAGCTACATGATTTGTGACAAATCTCAAAATGAAAATGTGATGAAGGAATATCTCATATAGTGTAAATAAGTGTTTCGTACCATTAGATTTCATTATGGAACCAGGAAACCTAACCAACGGCTACTTGCGAGTTATGACTGTTCTGCGATCACGTCTGTGTTATAGTGTTGTGTCGCAGCCTTCTCGCATCTGTCGAGCGCAACTTAGAACAGAGAGGTGCTTCGTACGACGAGATAGAGAGGTGGGAGAGTAAATCGATGGCTTTGGAGAGGATTCCCCCATCCAACACATCTTAGAGGTAAATATCACGAGGGTAGGTCGGTAGGAACAGTGAAGCCGGATTAGAGAGAGATTTAGGTGTAATTAAAGTTTAATTAGTTTAATTAACTCAATGTCTTATAAATTTCATCTCTATCATTTCATTTATAATTTACATTTAGTGTTATATAGTGAATCGATCAAATAAACATGTAGAATTTTATAAAATTATTTCGATTGAATTTTGAGAAAATCAAAATTTAGAGTACATTTCAAAGTTATCAAAAAATTTACATGGTTTTTTTTAAATCGATTATCACACCCTCTACTTGAAAGAAGCATTATTAAGTTGGAGCAAACCGATCCAGGCTGCAGATGAGCATCAGACGTCCATTCCCGTAACAATTGCTCACTCCTGTGTTCCCGTTCTCGCATCAATTGCTCACTCCTGCGTCCATCTCCTGCTCTCGTGTCCGTCTCTTTGCTCGCCTCAACCTCTTGCTCCTGCAATCTCGTGTCCCGTGTCAAAAGATAAGCTTTCTCGTTAATCTCCCGGGATTGGAGGACCTTCAACCTCATCCTTCAAAGCTTATGCCTCCTCATAGTATGAAGTTAAGTCAGCACATTGAAGATAACAAAGCTACTATAACTTCCTAGTAAGTCAGTCTGAAATGTTTTATCGTTCAAAAGCACATCCCAGTAGAATAAGTATACATTCACTTTTGCCATAACTTGAGATGGAGCAACATGTGGATGGGCATCCTCACGAACCAAGCCTCAAGCCAACAAATATGTAATAGGTTTCTTCCACTCATTGTATTCGTTCAAATGTATCTGATAAACAAGTATGCAAGGAGGATTCAATTTTGGGACAAAATATATGATATGTTGGGCATCTCTTATTAAAAATCACTTAGAAAAGGTCATTTCTTCTTCTTTGGTAGGACCTAGATCCCTTTATAAATTTTCTTCCACAGCAATTTCAAAGTTGTAGTTCATCCTTCCTGTCCAGGCATCTGTTCATAGAAATACTGCTAAACTAAATTTAATATATGAATAACTTCATATAGTCTTCCATAAGTAACTCAAAAGCTTCTTATATCTTACATGTTGCACTACTTTTAGGATAACCGCACAATAGGTGAATCGTTGATCAGGATGTCTGGCAATGTTGTCAATAAAGGTTGTCCCTTTTTAAGGTATCTGCTTCTCGAACTTATTATCTTCTAGAACAACTTCGACTAATCAAATTGGAGTCTCTCATGGGCTCATCTTGAATCACTAGCCTCTCTTCCTCTTCGGGTTGAAATTGAGGCCCATCTCTAATGTCTTCATCATTTCCTGTGTCATTGTTCATTTCTTCAACTGCTCATTGCTCAGTGAAATAGATTATTTTTTTGCTGTACAATCTGATTCAATATGCCCAAATTCATGACACTTGAAACACTATTGGGCAAGGACAGATTTGGGAATATGAATTGGTTCCATCTATTCTCCCCTCTGAAATAGTTTCTCTTCAGGCGGAGTCGGCTTGAATGTTCCCCTAGGTGTACTCTAGCTGTAAGATCCTGGGATTGAACCCTACTTGTAAGATGTAGTGGTCGTCCAGTAATGTGGTCCCTCCAATTTTGAAGTTGAGNTCTCTCATGGGCTCATCTTGAATTACTAGCCTCTCTTCCTCTTCGGGTTGAAATTGAGGCCCATCTCTAATGTCTTCATCATTTCCTGTGTCATTGTTCATTTCTTCAACTGCTCATTGCTCAGTGAAATAGATTATTTTTTTGTTGTACAATCTAATTCAATATGCCCAAATTCATGACACTTGAAACACTATTGGGCTGGGACAGATTTGGGAATGTGAATTGGTTCCATCTATTCTCCCCTCTGAAATAGTTTCTCTTCAGGCGGGGTCGGCTTGAATGTTCCCCTAGGTGTACTCTAGCTGTAAGATCCTGGGATTGAACCCTACTTGTAAGATGTAGTGGTCGTCCAGTAATGTGGTCCCTCCAATTTTGAAGTTGAGGTTTGAATATCTGACCTGTAGTGAGCTTGTAGATACTGGCGCTGCATCTCTCATTTTATATTTGACTAAGCAGTAATTTTACTCTTCCATTCTCGACACCAAAGAATCTTTATGTTTGCCCACCACTAAGATAACACTCTCTTAACTTGAGGGCAGCTAATTTCATTATAATGTACTTAGGAACGTCCTAGCACTCAAAGACATTCCAAGGTCGAAAGTCACTCGATAAGATCAACCAAATTCATGTGGTTATCAAAAGATGGCAAATCCACCTTTACTTTAAAATTATGGTTTCTCCAATATTTCATGTCAAATCTTTGAGGTGACGGGTCTTCATCCCAGTGAATCGAATGGAATTTGTGTGACCCCTTTGGATAGTCTCCTCTTGAAGGCGACGAGGCTCTATTGCATTTGAAAGGTTTCTCGTTGCATATCCTCCTTAGAAATCTCCTGAAAACCATTTTGTGAAATTCTCATATATGGCATCTTGTCATTTCCCCTTGATCAAATTTCCTGCTATTGTCCCTTCAATGGCATGGAAAGGGTTTGGGTTTGGATTTGGGTAAGTGGAAGGTGGATAGGGGTTGTGTAGGGTGGGAAAGAAAATCTTCGGGTGGCCGTTTTGAAAAATCAGCAAAAGAGAAGAGTTTTGGTGGAGATTAAGTTAAATATTGATGGATGCTAGAAACCCTAGGATAAGACTAGGGTTAGGATAGCTCTGATACCAAATGATACCAAAGTTTAACACAAACAATAATAGACTATTACTGAAAGCAAAAAATGTGATTACAACCATACACACTTGAAATAATAAATAAAACAAACACAAGCAAATGGAGCTAAATGTATCCAAAGGTGATCATCGGTTTGGTGAGTGGATGGCAAGAGGATGGTGACGAGGCGGTAAATGGTTGTAAGAGGAAGGGGAAGTCGCGATGGGCTGTCATGGGGAAAGGTGGAGGTTGGCCAACTAAAAGACAACAAGCAGTGGTTGGTTAGAGGGCTAGAACAACAATAAACAACAGGGAACAATTGTTCAAGATGGAGGCAGCGAGCGGGAATGATGGCAACAACAGCGGGGAATGCATGGGACTGCTTGACAGTAAGAGGTTTGTCTTGAGGCAGCAGCAACGAGGGGAGACANAACAATAAACAACAGGGAACAATTGTTCAAGATGGAGGCAGCGAGCGGGAATGATGGCAACAACAGCGGGGATGCATGGGACTGCTTGACAGTAAGGGGTTTGTCTTGAGGCAGCAGCAACGAGGGGAGACGATTGGACAGTGAAGACGGAGCAGCGCAACAAGGTGAGAGGTGGCCAAAAGTAATGGCAGCAGTTGGAGGAAGTGATCGGTGGCTGAGTGGCAGGAAGATAGCAGGAATGTTGTTTAGTGGTTCTGACAGGAAGGAAAGGCAGCGGCGGCGATGTCGAGTAGATGGTTGCGGAGGATGAGAAGTTGAGGATAAATATTCCCTTGGGGAATGACTACAACCGGTGCACAACTCGACCCTTAAAAAAAGATCACCACCTCAGACGAGCTACAGCCGAAGCAACACCCGTCTTTGGATACAACCCTGGAAGGGGAGGAAACGGGAAGCCAATAGTTGTCCTGAACAGAAACACGACAAAACTAACTCTAGACTCTTTGAAATACAAATATATATATATATATATATATATATATATATATATATATATA
>JXCR01075175.1:0-29847 GCA_002079205.1 Phalaenopsis hybrid cultivar | reverse complement strand
ATCGAGCCTCACCCTCAATTCTTGTGTTCATCCTTCGGGATAGATATAGGATTTGAGGTAAAACGCTCTTTCATCTAAACTATGAAAATTATGGGGTAAGTTTGACTTCATCTTTTTCAAAAAATAATTTTAAAACGTCCTTCCGAAGCGGGCAATGAGATTTCAATTCCGATGACCGACAGCTTCTTACGGGCAAACCCCACACCAAAAATAGTGCTGACATGCTTATATTGAGGCAATGGAGAAATTTTTAAGGGGTGACTATTCAGTAGTATTTCCTACTTACCCCAGATATACACCGTATAATCCTGATGATATGAAGGAGGATTTAGAGTTTGGTGTGATGATGAAGATGATGATGAAGGTGGTGATGACGAGTAGTGTTTTCTTTTTGTTTTGTTGTGTTTTGTTTTGTTTTTTTTTTTTCATGTTTAGATTTCTTGTAGTTAGTTTGTTGTTGTATGTTTGTTAGAGTGTTAATGTTTAAATTTATATTTGTATTAAACTATTAAAGTTATGTTTATTGCAATATAATGATATACTGTTTTCAATGTTTATCTTTTACTTAAATGTAAATGCTAGAATAGTCTTTTTATTTTCTTAAGATATGTTAATTTCACTTGTCTTTATTACTTGTACCTGTACTATTCTATTATTTTTACACTTTATAATTTTTTTTTTCTTTCTGTCTGAACTACTCTGTTAAAATTAATTAAAAATTTAAGTATAGGGGAAGGGAGAAAATATTTTTAAGGAACTAAACTTTATTTGTCCTATGATAACTATAATTTTAAAAAATTTAATTCAAAATAGCTTGTGGTATGTTAAAATAACTTAAGATAACTATATTTTAAATTTTATATATGTTATACAAAAAATAAATTAAAGTTTTTAATAATAAAGGTTAGTTCTAAAGTTAAAATATTTAGTATGAGAGGATAATATTATATTTTTACTATTTAAAGTAAAGAAAATTGTATTGTTGGAATTGTTATGAATTTTAGAGTTTTACTTATAAAAAGAAAGAATTGAGACTTTATGAAAAATCTTTTTCAAAGTTAATACAATTTTTTCAAAATAAGGATATGTGGAAAGTTTCTAACTTTAAGAAGAGGATGAAAGAGTTCAAAATTTACATGACATGAAAAGAAAAAGAAAAGGATTGAAAATGATCCTAAAGAAAAAGAAAAAGAAGGAAAAGAAAAATGAAAAGAAAAGGAAAAAAAAGAAGAGCAAAATGAAAAAAAATGTGAGAAGCTTGAGGAGATGGCTAATCAAAAATTAACTCCACTTGAATCATCTTAAGGAAAGTAACTTAATTACATTTCTAAATTAAACCTTAAAGAATTAGGATCCTTACTAATAAAGTCTTCATGAAGTTCTTTTTACTGTAATGCTTCTGAGCATTCAAAATATGAGCAAATTACAATTATTCCTTAAATAAATAAAAGATTAGAACCCTTAGACTTGACCACTAGATATTCTTACATTTTAGTTTTAACCTTAGTTATTTAAATTTTTTTAGAATTTTCACTGTCACATTTATAAAACAAAAATTATAGAAATCTCTAAGTTAAACTCACTTCTGCAAGTTATAATTTTTACATAGTATAAAGGAGTTACTTGAGGACAAGTAACGTTTAAGTTTGAGGGAATGATCCACCTTAAAACTACCTATTTTAAGTGCATATTTTATGATCAATTTATGCATATTTTTAGTGATATTGCACTTTAAAGGAAGATATTTTGTTTTTTTTTTTATTTCAGATACATGGAATGTATATTTGGAGAAAATAAGGGAAAAATGAGCAAAAATGGTGCAATTTGTATGCAGTCATAGCGCCGCCCCCAGGCGCTATAGCGTTGCCCCTAACGGTATAGTGCCACAGATGCGTGCAGTGAGCGCTATAGCGCTAGTAACTTCCCTTCTAGAATATCCATTATGTTTGGCCAAATTTTGAAGGGGAGTTTGAAGCAAGTCTTGGTTATTATTCAGAGATCTATTAATCTAGACAAAAATTGGATTAAAAAAGGGACTTTTTAGTAGCATTTGAAGGCTTTAGGAAGTCCCACATTTGTGTTTAAGTGTGAGTTTAAGTGTGTGTTATGTTGTAATAGTAACAATTTGGAGAAATTTTCAAGGAGACCCCAAGATTTCTGTTGGAGAGAAGACATAAAGTACTTTGTATTTGTGTTTAAGTTTTGTTTCTAAGGCTTGGGTTTCAATACAAATTTGGTGTTTTTGTTTTATTATCCATGAATTCTGAGTAGTTCCCTTTCTTTCTCCTTGCTCTTGGGAATTAATCTTGTGAAATGAGAATGATTTAAATTTTTCTTTTTACTTTTAAAAATTGTGATGACATTTTCATTAATTCTTCCTTGACTTTACAAATTGGCCACTTGTGAGGTTAAAATCCATTGAGAAACATAAAGACCCGGGAGGGCTATGATTTCACCCAACTAGTGAGTGTTACACTTCATTCTAAGAAGAGTCGATACGATCACCTAAGGGGAAGTGCAAATAGAAATGGAGATAAGTTTTAATGAACGTGGAATTGATGTTTTTAGGGTGAAAGACTAGATTCTTTTTCCAATTCAATTTAGAGTTTAGATTGTATGAATCCCTAGTAGGTCCTATAGAGAGGGAACACTGGGCAATCTGGAGGTGTGAGGCTAGTGAAAAACTCTAAATTAGCCAATATTTTTGCTAGCACCGGAAGGGGGTAAGAATAGGTATGCTCATATTTGTCACAATAAATCATCATATTTTTAGTCATTCAAATTCTACATAGATTAATATCTCATTACAAGGGAAAAGATATTTACATATTATTCAAACTCATTAGAATTACTTTTATTAAAGTGTTAATCATAGTTTTTTTATCGATTTTAATTTAGTCTTAATTATTGCAATAATTTCATTTTTATTTGATCTGCAATTTAAATAGAATTTGCTCCTGCATTTTGCAAGCCAATTTAATAGAGTTCAACTATCCTCGTGGGATCGATACTGAGTTTTTAACAAAAATCCTATATTAGTTGAAACGATACATATACTTGCATAGTGCCTCTAGTGTGAAACTTAATTATTTATTTTTTATTTTTCATATCATTTTATTTATTCACACGTGTCGCTGAATATAATTTGGGTCAAGTTTTTAGCAATATTTTGGAGATTAAAAATACATGTAATTGCGAGTTGGGACATTCTTCTGTAGGGAGTTGTGCTTATATATATGCACACACACACACACATGTATCATTAAAGAGGGAGCATGTGATTATTTCTACTAACATTTTGCTTGCAGGTGCCATTTAGCTCTCCTGATAAAAAGATATAGCTCATTATACATTACATGTTTATTGGCTTTCTCGTTAATGCTATTTTCAAGCAAGTCAAGTTCTTTTCTCTCTTTTTTCTCTGTAACTCTAGAGTCCAAGGAGAGGCTTGTATTATAAATAAGGTATGGACATGGGTTCCAAGGTGATGGGCAGCTAGAACCACGTGACACTGACCATGAGCAGCTAAATCTCATTTATATATAGATTTAGGACCAGACGTATATTTATGAGGTGGTTAGCAACCTTTTTTTTTTTTGGAATATGTTGTCGGCCCTGCATTATTTTCGTTTGTTTACCGTCTTTCCTGCATGTTTCCATGCTTGATTTATTTTCACTTGTTTATTTATGATTGATTTGGGATGCTACAAAAATTATAATTTAGGCTCACTAAGGACCTTAAAATTATAAATTTTCTACTCAAAACCCTAATAATAAAGATAGAAATAATCAAAATTTTAGAATTAAAATTGTCAGGACTTTCAAAAACCTAGTTTTATTTTCCGACATAGCCTTTATGTCAAATTTTAAACGGGTTGCATAGCATGTCTCTAACCCAAATCATAATTAATAGGATCTCCACAAGATATAAGGATCGCTCGAAATAACTACATCATTATATATGTCCGAAGGAGAAGCCCCGGGACTTTTCTAACCCGACTGACCCAACATAGATTTCTAGTTAGTTTCCTAGTGCACATAGATTGTTAGAGGCACCTTGACCTAGACGAGTTGTAATTCCTTTGTTGGGAGTGGTTCCAGCTTTGTACCTGAACCTCACCTTCTGTTCCTTTCTAGCAGCATCCTTGCCACTTCAACGAGTATAAGTCCCACCTCTTAGAGGTGTGGGTAAAAGTTACACCACTTGGAGCTCCACCTGATAGTCATAGAATAGAGTTTCATTCTTTTGAATTAGGGCTATTAAGGTTCTTGTAGACGACATAATTCACTGATTCCTAGCTAGGGATTTTGGACGTATTGGGTCAACTACCTTCACGACTAGATAGACTTAGGGTCCTAGTAGCATAGAATGACGAGTTCATGGTGCCTCAACATGACTACCTCAACCTGTTAGGAATTACTCATCCCTTCCATTGACTACCCGCTTTAGGCCTTTTCCCTCTCCTTTTGCCTTCATTAGTATCATCTCAATGGCCCGATTGCCGATGAATTGCTGCCTATTTGAGATACGATGATTTGTCCTCCGCCCTTACGATCTGAATGTGTTTTGACATATTTGGATTCCCTGTCAGGATGATTCGATTGTTTAAAAAGCTTTATATGTTGATGAGTCTTTTACTCATGTGGGATCTGTGAGACTCACTTTCTGCCTCGTGGCTTGACGAGATATTTGAAAGCATCAGTGTATTCCCATGCAAACTAATAGTCCTGTGATAGTTATGTCCTTTGAATCAAGAGTATTCTTGAGTAACCGTCAAGATGTAATTAATCAAGTGAGATACGTCCCCTTAAGAGCACTATAGACCCCAGAACAACCAAACACACCTGAATCTCTTGTTGTGGGTAGTCTACGTATGTATTCTTTTAACAGATGTGTGTTGAATGCGCATGATGGTTTGATAGAGGTCAACAGACTCGTAAGGGTCAATTACCCCTTCATAGTAATCAATGCTCAAGAGTATCGAACCCACAAAGATGGGGTGTTGGAGAAACACATTAACTAATGGTGAAGACACTTGAAAGTTGGGATGAGCGGGAAAGTGATCCCTATCCCCCAAAGGGAACACTTCTCAAACCAGGCATTGCAACTCATCTTGGATCAAGTTTTGAGGAGCGAAAATAAGATGCAGCTGGTCCAAGTTTCATGTGAAAGATGGATGATTACCGATCACTCTAGCTATGTGGGACAAATATTTGGAATTTGCAATATCGAGGAGGTTTGTGTCTCAATCTATTAAGAAAAGGGTTCCATCACACGGAGGGAGCCCGATATTAGTGTGCTCGAGCGGGGCATTTCCTATTAGTTATTGTACTATCAGTAAGTAGGCTCCATCTGGTTGTATAGGTGTTAGTTTTTGTGCCTCACATAAGAGCTAAGGAATCGCATGTTGACACTTCTTCATCCTACGCACTCGATCCTCCAAAGAGGGGTTGAGGCGCCTTCGCTGATAGGATAACATCTTTCAAGATGGGAAGCGACAGAGGTTGTACATCCTTAACTCCGTGAATTCCATCTGGAACGGTGATTGTTGGAGCCGGATTGTCGTGTTTGGTGGTCATTTAGTGAGTTTCCCTTTCACAAGTCCTTCAGTGGTGGGATTGTACTCCCCACAGATGATGTCAAAATGGTGTGTGCTAGAAGATTTGCGGTGGCAGAGTGAATATTAAGCATCCTAGCATTACACAAAGATCTAACACATGCTCAAAGAATAAATGTAACAAGTAGAGACACCAAAAGTTTTACATGAAAATTTCAGAAAGGGAGAAAGTCACGAGCCCAACCCCAGTCAGAAATAATTCATTATAGTTAGATGAGTACAAGTACATTTACTTTCTCCATGGGTAAGAAAGGACCAAAAAGTTATAGTGTTTGTATGTGGGATGACTCACTAGTCGCTACACAACGATCGAGAGCGGTTGTAGTTGAAATAACTTTGGTACATTATCTTCGAAGTGTGTCGTTACGCGGTGTTTGGGATTACGCTTTGCTCCGTAGAATGATGACGTTGGCTGCTACTCCATATGGTGCTTCTTCATTCCACAACATTGGTCGCTACTCCACATAGCATTTCGTTACTCTACAACATTGCTTGTTGTTCAGCAAGATGCTTTGTTGCTCTGCAGAGTTGGTCGTGTTTCAATAATGTGTTTGTTACTCTTCAACATTGGTCGTTGTTAAGCAAAGAACTTTGTTACTCCACAATGTGCAGCGGCTGTTGACAACTGTCGACGCCGGTAGAAGCGTGAAGCGTTCGTCAGCTCATCGGGCAAAACATTGAGCTTAAGTTCCTTCTCTTCTCGATATTCCTCCAAGCTCAAGTCTTAAATCCCTTTCATGAGAGGTTAGGACTTTATTTATTGAGTCTAGGAGAGATCTTCCGATAAAAAAAGAAATAATCTGAGCCACTCCACTGGACAGCCCAGAGAGACCCCGTTGATCGAAAGACATTCTACATACATTTGAATGCCTTAATGGTGTTGAATTTGAATGATCACAGGCTCATTTAATTCATCTCATTAAGATGCTCGATTTGATTATAAAATTGTCAAATTTGAAATCCATTTGACCTTCCAATTGAAAATTAGAACTTTTCAAAAATGATTTAACATCTCGATTTGAGCTTGACTTGACTCAGATTAAACTAACTTTGATATCATTTTATTCTTCTCATTGAGTTGGCCAATTTGACTAAGTTTGCTAAAATTAAAATTTTGAATAATTTTTAATTGAAGTTTGAATATTTCACACTAAAAAAATTATCTCAAAATTCATGCCACAGCTTAAGATTCATGCTAGATGACGACTTTTTTTTTTTATGGTGTATCAAAGATGATAACAAAAACCCATACTTTTAAAGCTTTAGATGCCTTATAAGATGAGAACAGCAAAACACACACCAAAAGCACAACTTCCCCAAACTTTACATTTCTTCGTGGAAGAAGAAATAAAACTTGTAAACTAAGGCTCTATTTTGGAGAATGTTGGCACCGCGTCGGGAGCGCGTAGCAGGGAGCAGCCACGAACTACGATTGTTTGGGAGAGCGTCGGGAACTCGTCGCGTTTTGTTTTTTGTTAAACATCGGTCGTCGAAAGAGCCCTGCGGCCCACATTTGACTTTAGTTTTTTTACGGATCGAGCCCCGCCTCCCCTCTTCTTCTATCTCCCCATCTCTAGCTAAAGTTCCCTCTCCTCTCCCCCTCACAATTTCTCCCAAACCCATCGTCATCCTGACCGGACCCTCGCATTGTAATCATGATTGGAGCTAACTTGAGAGAATCGATGGGATCGCAGCTTTCAAAAAGCACTGAAAACTCTTATCTCCACCTCCTTTTGCTCCTCCCTGAAATCTTCAGCAAGGTAATGAGCCTTCTTATTTTCTAATTTTTTGTTTCTTCTCTTGCGTTCTTTTTTTGAATCCTTCAAGTTTCCTGAACCTTTTTTACATATTTAATTAATCCTAATCTAGGGCAAGATAAGTAGGAAGGGATTTTTCATACATGTCACTCAATTTCGTTTATACTTGTATACTCGATGTTTGATTATAGTTTCTAAAAATTTATGAGACTATCACAGTTCTGTTACAAACAACATTATTAAACAGAGCAAAATGATCATTTGTCCAGAAACAACAGTCATATCTATATTGATTTTCCTTTCTTTTTTCAATATTTTAATTAGTATTTAAATATATTTCACATGTTAAAAAAATTGCTTTTTTATATATTTTAATGCCGGCCTGCAAAGTTGCTATATATCAGATAATTGTAATACTTATTTCTAAAAACATTTCAAATACCTANGGGATTTCAATTCCGATGACCGACAGCTTCTTACGGGCAAACCCCACACCAAAAATAGTGCCGACACTATGTGAGAAGTTTGGAGAGGCCTCTTTAAGAAAATTTCAGCATTTTGTTTAATGGTCGTGGAGGTGAGTTTTTATAAAAATGGTCATGGGTTGGCTCTCAGGGCATAAGTTTGGGTACAATGTGGTTCTTAGGTGGAGGGCAGAGGAGCTCCATCAATTAGATTGGCTAAGCTGGCCTCTAGGTTTGATTTGGGTGAGGTCCATGGGGGTGGCTCTCGGTTTTGAGCTTTTCCTGGCACTAAGTTGGTCGGCCGGCCAGGGGGAGGTGGCTAGGAGCTCAGGGAACCCAAATGAATATGTCACAACAATTTAGTGCAATAATACCTAATTTTGGTAAGGATATCTGTGCATTTTTGGAAATAATATCCCTTGATTTGGGGGACCTTTGGTCCATGGCTTGATTTAGGTAGTTTCATTGTGTGTGGACTGGTCACTAGGTCCAAGGTCTTTGGTCCATGGCTTGATTTAGGTGATTTCATGGTGTTTGGACTGGTCACTAAGTCCAACCATGGTTGTGGTGGAGTTAATTTGGTGACTTTAGGGTGGTTAGGTCACATTTAGTGCATGGGTTCAATGTGGTTTCAAGTGATCAAACCTTAGGTTTGGGCTAGGTTAGCCATGTCAAATTACCCAAATAAATGTTTCATTTTGTGTAGATAATCACAAGGAACAACTTTGGTGAAGGATGGAAATGGTTTTGAGTTTAATTGAAAGGTCAATTTGAAGGAATTTTGAACTTTTAATCAATTTGGTCATGTTGAGCTAGGCTTGGGTCTAGCTTGGGTTAGCCTTGGGCTAAGTCCAAATTGATTATTGTAAATTGTCAATAGGGACCTCATGAAGAGTTTTCATGTTGAGCTAGGCTTGGGTCTAGCTTGGGTTAGCCTTGGGCTAAGTCCAAATTGATTATTTTTAATGGTCAATCATGTTGGGCTAGGTTAATTGAAGGGTCAATTTGAGGGAATTTTGAATTTTAGTCAATTTGGTCATGTTGGGCTAGGCTGGGGTCTAGCTTGGGTTATCCTTGGGCTAAGTAAAAATTTATTGTTGTAAATGGTCAATGGGGATCCTATGAAGAGTTTTCAACATGAATTGGATATCAATTTGGGAATTGTGTGAAATTTGGGGACTTAGCCAATTTGGGGCTAAATTTGGGAATTTTGGATTTAGGTCAACATCAAATGGATTGGAGGCTTCACCAAGGTCAATTGATGGTTGATTTTGATGTATAAGGATGTTATAAAGGTTTTCAACATTAATTGGGGCCAATTGGCTAGGCTATGGGTTCAATTTGGTAAGATTAGGTCATATGGTCAAAATTGGGGTTTTGATCTAAATCAAGATTAGGCTCAAATAATGGGCCAATCGAGCTAGGATTTGGTCTAGATTGGTCATATCAAGAGTGAATTTGATTTGGCTAGACATTTGGAGTGATTTGGGGAAAATATGGGCCTTTAAAGGGTAATTTNAATTTGATTTGGCTAGACATTTGGAGTGATTTGGGGAAAATATGGGCCTTTAAAGGGTAATTTGGGGGGGGGGCTTTGATCAAAGATGGTCAAATTGGCCAAATTGGGTCATGTGATAGTTGAGAAAAATTAAATTAGGAATATTTGGGATTTATTGAGATTTTTGGGGAATTTTTGAAATTTTTGGAATTTTGGGCTAAAGAGGGGTATTTTGGTAATTTAGCCAAATTTGGGGATTTTAGGTAGTTTGGGTGTTTTCAAGGTGTTTGAAATAATTTTTGAATCAAGTTGGGTATTTTTGGCTAGATTTGGAGATTTTGGCCAAATTTGGGTCCCAAGGGTATCTAGGTAATTTGGGGGAATTTAGGGGCCAAAGGCCAAGATGGGCATTTTTTATAGGATTGGGTAACTAATCACCCTAAATGAGCCATGGACCTAAGGAAATCTCATTTTGGGTCCTCTATATAGTGGTCTTAGTTAAACCATAGCCCTATGGCTTATAGGTTTAGGGGACCATTTACATGAGTATCCCAAAAAGATCAAGGGACCTAGGCTAGAAATTTGAGTTTAGGGTTGTGAGTGATTGTGAGTGTAGATGAGTATAGTGAGTGCCCTAGCTCCAGACCAACACCCAGGGTCAACCCTAAGGTCCAGCAGTTCTAAGGGTGACTCATCTTGAGTTTCCCTTATAGTGACCTCACCTACTAAGTACTTAAAGGTTATGACCAATATTTGATGAGTAAAGAAGATGGTAGAATTTCTAGTGGTGAGGGTTCCATGTCTAGTTTTCTAAGAATAAGACCAATATGTGGAACTTCAAGTTGAGTAGAGAAGAGTTTGAAATTTCTAGTGGTGAGGGTTCCAGATCTAGTTTTCTAAGAATAGGCAATAAGAAGTTTGGAATTTCTAATGGTGAGGGTTCCATGTCTAGTTTTCTAAGAATAGTCAATAGAAAATTGTAGAATTTCTAATGGTGAGAGTTCCTTGTCTAGTTTTCTAAGAATAGTCAATAAGAAAATAAGTGTAGAGTTTCTGATGGTGAGGGTTCCTTGTTTAGTTTTCTAAGAATAGTCAATAGAAAAGTCAATGGCTAGACCTTAGGCTACTAAAGAGGAAAAACTAAACCTCAACCAAAAGTGAGGTCAACAAATGGCTAGACCTTAAGCTACTAAAGAGGAAAAACTAAACCTCAACCAAAAGTGAGGTCAACAAGGGGTCAATTTATGAAGCTTGGGAAAGATTTAAGGAATTCCATAGAAAGTGTCCACAACTTGCTTTACCAAACTAGTTAATTATTCAAACTTTTTATAATGGGTTAGTTGGATCCCTTAGATCTATCATAGATGCTGCTGCTTGTGGTTAATTAATGTTTAAATCATTTGATGAAGCCTATGTTTTAATTGAAAAAATTGTTACAAATAACTTTTAATTGTCTTATGAAAGGGTAAATCTTAAGAAAGTAGCTACTATTCATGATAATGATGCTATTTCAATGGTTGTTTCACAAGTTGTTGAATTATCAAGGAAAATAGATCAAATTGGAATGAATTTTTCTCAAACACCTCAATTGATTGAAGAACGTTCACTATCACAAATGAATGATTCTCAATCTTCATTATAAACTATAAATGTTATTAATAGACCCAATAACACTTATTCTAATTATTATAACCCAGGTTGGAAAAATCATCCAAACTTTAACTGGAACAATCAGGGTAGATCTAATTTTAGACCTACTTATCCACCTAGATTTAATAGTAATCAACAAGTTAAAGAGAAAAAATTGTCTTTAGAAGAAGTGATGTTATAAAAGGGTAATTAATTACAGAGTCAGAGTGCTGCTATAAGAAACATAAAGAATCAACTGGGACAAATTGCTAACACACTTAACAATAGGCCTCAGGGAACACACCCTAATAATGTTGAGATCAATCATAAAGATAAAAGTAAAGAGCAAGATCAAGTTAAAGCTGTCCAACTAAGAAGTGGGAAGGAGTTGAGTGTTGGTATTCAAAATGAAATCGAAGTTGAGAGAGAAGATAAAAAAACTGAAAAACCTGAAGAAAGCATTCCTATGGAAGTGGAAAAACCTATTTCTTGAACTAAGAATACTGTAGAAAGACCACCACCTCCTTTTCCTCAAAGACTTAGACAACAGAAATTGATCAACATTTTTCAAGATTTTTTGAGATATTTAAGAATCTTACAATTAATATACCTTTTAAAGAAGCTCTGGAGCAAATGTCAAGTTATGGAAAGTTTATGAAAGAAACTTTAAATAAAAAAAAGGAAGTTTGAAGATTATGAGATTATTGCACTTAGTGAGAGTGCAGTGCAATAATTCAGAAAAAGCTTCCACAAAAACTCAAAGATCTTGGTAGTTTCACCATACCTTGTGCAATTAGAGAAAATTTTTGTGGAAAAGCTTTATGTGATTTGGGAGCAAGCATTAAGCTCATGTCATTATCTATATTTAGAAGACGAGGTTTAGGAGATATTTCTCTCACTATAGTAACCCTACATTTAGTTGATCGATCTATCACTTATTCTAAAGGGGCTATAGAAGATGTGTTGGTTAAAGTGGATAAACTTATCTTCCCTGTTGATTTCATTATATTAGATATAGAAGAAGATAAAGAAATTCCTTTTATTTTAGGGATACCTTTCCTAGCTACTGAAGATTCAATAATAGATGTGCAAAAAGAGAATTAACCATCAGAGTAAATGATCAAGAAGTGACTTTTAATGTGCTTAAATCAACGGTATCTTGATAAAGAAAATAATGGTAAATGTTACATAATGGATGTAATTGACTATATGATTCTTAATCATTTTCAAGAAAGATGTGAAGTCATATCGAATCAAAAAGATAAAGTAACTTTGGTACATAAAGAATTGGAAGCTGAAAAGATTTTGAAAATGAATCAGAAGAGAAAAACACTGAGTTAAATTATGCTCACAAGGAATTTTAAATTTAAGATATTACTGAAGATAATAAATCTCTGATACCTTATATTGAAAAACCTCATGATGTCAATTTTTTGTTATTTAATTGAAAAAGTAATTGAAGTTTTTATGGATGATTTCTCAGTTTTTGGAACTTCTTTCAATCCATGTTTTGATCATTTAACAAAGGTTCTAAGACATTGTGAAAAAACAAACTTTGTTCTTAATTGGAAAAAAAATGTAAATTTATGGTTGCAGGAGAAATTGTTTTGGAACATAAGATTTCTGAGAAAGGCATGGAAGTAAATCCAGTGAAAATTCAAGTCATTGCTGAACTACCATCCCTACTAATGTTAGAGGAATATGAAATTTTCTAGGACATGCTGGTTTTTATAGGTGTTATATTAAAGACTTCTCTAAAATTTCCAAACATTTATGTCAATTGTTGGAAGAAGATGTTAATTTTGATTTTATTAAGGAATGTCATAATACTTTTAATTTATTAAAAGAAATATTAATCATTGCACCTTATTATTTTACCGAATTGGAAATAACCTTTTAAATTAATGTGTGATGCTAGTGATTATCCTATTGGGTTTGTTTTAGGGCAGAGGTATGATAAAATTTTTAAAGTAATATACTATGCTAGTAAAACCATTAATGAAGCTCAAATTAATTACACTACTACTGAAAAGAAATTATTAGCTATAGTATATGTTTTTAATAAATTCAGACCTTATCTTATTGGAACCAAATATATTATGCACACTGATCATTCTGCTATAAAGTATTTAATGATGAAGAATGATGTCAAACCATGATTAATTAGATGAGTCATTCTAATGCAAAAGTTTGATTTTCAAGTTGTGGGTAGGAAGGGTACTAATAATCAAATAGATGGTCATTTGTCAAGACTTGAAAAGAGAAATGATAATTTTAATGATGAACAATTATATGGAATTAATGAATGGCAATTTCTGTGGTATACTTATATAGTTAACTATTTAGTTAATAATATTTCACCATACGGACTTGATAGTCATCAAACTAAAAAGTTCATTCGTGATTATAAATATTATTTTTTGGATGACCCTTATTTATACAAACAATCTAATGACTTAATTATTCGAAGATGTGTAGCAATTGCAGAAACCCAAGAAATTACACAAAAATATCATAAATTTGGCTTTGGGGCACATTTGGGGGTTGATAAAACAACATTTAAAATTTTATAATTTAGATTTTATTGGTCTACACTATTAGAGATGTTAATTATTATAAAAAAAATATGTGATAAATGTCAAAGAGTAGACAATATTTCAAGAAGAAATGAAATGCCTCTGAATTTTACACTTGAAGTTGAAATTTTTTTTAATTGGGTTTAGATTTTATGGAACCATTTATACTATCTTCTGGAAAATTTTTTATTTTAATAGCTGTGGATTATGTTTCAAAATGGATTGAAGCGGTTGCTTTACAATGATGTAATGCTATAAGTGTTGCAAAATTTTTAAGAAACAATTTTTTTACAAGATTTAGAACATCGAGAGTAATCTTTAGAGATGGGGAAGTCATTTTAAGAATAGAATAATTGAAACATTAACTCAAAAATATGGAATCAAACATCGAATTGCCACAATTTATCACGCTGAAACTAGTGATTTGGCAGAAGTGTCAAAGCAAGAAATGAAAGAATATTGAAAAAAAAACTCTAAATCGTAATAAAAGAGATTGGTCTGCTATACTTGATCCTACATTATGGGCTTATAGAACTTCTTACAAAACTCCTATAGGATGTCACCATATATGCTCATATTTGGAAAAAAAAACTTGTCATTTGTCTGTAAAATTAGAGCATAAACCTTATTGGACAATAAAAGAGTTTAATTATAATCTAAAAGATGCTAGAGAAAAATGATTACTGTAATTAAATGAGCTTGACGAGATGAGAAATGAATTTTATGAGAATGCAAGAATTTATAAAAAAAATGAAAATGAGGCATGATTAAGGAATTCTGAAAAAACATTTCGATCTTAAACAAGAAGTTCTATTATATAATTTAAGATTGAAATTATTTTTGGAAAAACTTAAGTCTAGGTGGTCAAGACCATTCATTGTGATAAGAGTATACCTAAACGAAGTCGTTGATTCTAAATATCATAAAAATGGAAGTATAATTAAGGTAAATGGACATAGGTTAAAAGCTTATATAAGTGGAGATAGTCCTACATTTTAGGAGATTTTAATGTTGGGTCAACCAGATTAAAACATTAGATATGTCGAGCTGATGACGTTAAACCAAGCACTTTGTGGAAGGCAACTCATAGTTATCAGTGTGATTCACTTATTTGTTAATTATTGTTGTGATAAATTTTTTATTTAAGTTGGAGTGTTACATGATTATGTTAGCACAAAATATTATTAAATTAATGGAATTGAAGATCAGATGAAAGAAATTAGGATTTTGAGAAAGTTGACCTAGTGTTATAGTGCCACAGTTCGAGTAACTTACTTGGAACCGCCAAAGTGCAATTTTTTGCCCTGTTTTTCTCTATAAAATAGCCTAGGACGAAAAAGAAAACATCCCTTTAACTTTTCTAAATAATTTGGAGAGATTTGAGAGTGGAGAAAGCAATTTCTACTTTAAGGATTATGGGAGCAATGGCAATGGGAGATTTGAAGATAAGAAGATGGTGCATAAGGATGCTCAGACTTATTTCAATGGATTTCTTGCATTGAGTTTGGAGCGACTTATGGACAAACTTTCGAAGATTAAAGGTGAGATCACTCAGATATTTTAAATTTTATATATGTTATAGAAAAAATAAATTAAAGTTTTTAATGATAAAGGTTAGTTCTGAAATTAAAATATTTAGTATGAGAGGATAATATTATATTTTTATTATTTAAAGTAAAGAAAATTGTATTGTTGGAATTGTTATGAATTTTAGAGTTTTACATAAAAAAAGAAAGAATTGAGACTTTATGAAAAATCTTTTTCAAAACTAATACAATTTTGTCAAAATAAAAATATGTGGAAAGTTTCTAACTTTAAGAAGAGGATGAAAGAGTTCAAAATCATTAAAAGCTATCCAGATATAGTAATACTCACATGTCATAAAAAGAAAAAGAAAAGGATTGAAAATGATCCTAAAGAAAAAGAAAAAAAAGAAAATAAAAATGAAAAGAAAAGGAAAAAAAAGAAGAGCAAGAATGAAAAAATGTGAGGAGAAGCTTGAGGAGATGGCTAATCGAAAATTGACTCCACTTGAATCATCTTAAGGAAAGGAACTTAATTACATTTCTAAATTAAACCTTAAAGAATTAGCATCCTTACTAATAAAGTCTTCATGAAGTTCTTTTTACTGTAATGCTTCTGAGCATTCAAAATATGAGCAAATTACAATTATTCTTGAAATAAATAAAACATTAGAACTCTTAAACTTGACGACTAGATATTCTTACATTTTAGTTTTAACCTTAGTTATTAAATTTTTTTTAAAAGTTTCACTATCACGTTTATAAAACAAAAACTATAGAAATCTCTAAGTTAAACTCACTTCCGCAAGTTATAATTTTTACATAGTATAAATGAGTTACTTGAGGACAAGTAATGTTTAAGTTTGGGGGAATGATCCACCTTAAAAATACCTATTTTAAGTGCATATTTTATGATCAATTTATGCATATTTTTAGTGATATTGCACTTTAAAGGAAGGTATTTTGTATTTTTTTATTTCAGATACATGGAATGTATATTTGGAGAAAATGAGGGAAAAATAAGCAAAAATGGTGCAATTTGTATGGCGTCATAGCACCGCCGTCAGGCGCTACAACGCTGCCCCTGACGGTATAGTGCCACAGATGCGTGCAGTGAGCGTTGTAGCGCTAGTAACTTCCCTTCTAGAATATCCATTAAGTTTAGCCAAATTTTGAAGGGGAGTTTGAAGCAAGTCTTGGTTATTTTCAAAGATCTATTAATCTAGACAAAAATTAGACGAAAAAGGGACTTTTTGGCAGCATTTGAAGGCGTTAGGAAGTACCACATTTGTGTTTAAGTGTGAGTTTAAGTGTGTTTTATGTTGTAATAGTAACAGTTTGGAGAAATTTTCAAAGAGACTCCAAGATTTGTGTTGAAGAGAAGACATAAGATACTTTGTATTTGTGTTTAAGTTTTGTTTCTAAGGCTTAGGTTTCAATACAAATTTGGTGTTTTGTTTTATTATCCATGAATTCTGAGTAGTTCCCTTTCTTTCTCCTTGCTCTTGGGAATTAATCTTGTGAAATGAGAATGATTTAAATTTTTCTTTTTACTTTTAAAAGTTGTGATGACATTTTCACTAATTCTTCATTGACTTTACAAATTAGTCACTTGTGAGGTTAAAATTCGTTAAGAAACATAAAGACCCGATTTCACCCAACTAGTGAGTGTTACACTTCATTCTAAGAAGAGTCGATGTGATCACCTAAGGGGAAGTGCAAATAGAAAGGGAGATAAGTTTTAATGAACGTAGAGTTGATATTTTTAGGGTGACAGACTAGATTCTTTTTCCAATTTGGTTTAGAGTTTAGATTGTATGAATCCCTAATAGGTCCTATAGAGAGGGAACACTCGGCAATCTGGAGGTGTGAGGCTAGTGAAAAACTCTAAATTAGCCAATATGCTTTGCTAGCACCGGAAGGGGGTAAGAATAGGAATGCTCAAATTTGTCATAATAAATCATCATATTTTTAGTCATTCAAATTCTACATAGATTAATATCTCATTACAAGGGAAAAGATATTTACATATTATTAAAACTCATTAAAATTACTTTTATTAAAGTGTTAATCATAATTGTTTTTATCTGTTTTAATTTATTCTTAATTATTGCAATAATTTTATTTTTATTTAATCTGCAATTTAAATAGAATTTGCTCCCGCGTTTTGCAAGCCAATTTAATAGAGTTCAACTATCCTCATGGGAACGATATTGGGTTTTTAACAAAAATCCTATATTAGTTGAAACGATACATATACTTATTTTTTATTTTTCATATCATTTTATTTATTCACACTTGTCGCTGAATATAATTTGGGTCAATTTTTTAGCAATATTTTGGAGATTAAAAATACATGTAATTGCGGGTCGGAACATTCTTCTGCAGGGAGTCGTGCTTATATATATGCACACACACACATGTATCATTAAAGAGGGAGCATGTGATTATTTCTACTAACTTTTTTCTTGCAGGTGTCATTTAGCTCGCCTGGTAAAAAGATATAGCTCATTATACATTACATGTTTATTGGCTTTCTCGTTAACGCTATTTTCACGCAAGTCAAGTCCTTTTCTCTCTTTTTTCTGTTTAACTCTAGAGTCCAAGGAGAGGCTTGTATTATAAATAAGGTACAGGCATAGGTTCCAAGGTAATGGGCAGATAGAACCACGTGACACGGACCAGGAGCGGCTAAATCTCATTTATATATAGATTTAGGACCAAACGTATATTTATGAGGTGGTTAGCAACCTTTTTTCTTTTTTGGGATATGTTGCCGACCCTACATTATTTTTGTTTGTTTACTGTCTTTCCTGCATGTTTCCATGCTTGATTTATTTTCTCTAGTTTATTTATGGTTGATTTGGGATGCTACAAAAATTATAATTTAGGCTTATTAAGGACCTTAAAATTATAAATTTTCTACTCAAAATCCTAATAATAAAGATAGAAATAATCAAAATTTTAGAATTAAAATTGTCAGGACTTTCAAAAACCTATTTTTATTTTTCGACATGGCCTTTAGGCCGAATTTTAAACGGGTTGCCTAGCATGGCTCTCAGCCAAATCATAATTAATAGAATCACCACAAGATATAAGGATCGCTCTAGATAACTACATCATTATATATGTCCCAAGGAGAAGCCCCGAGACTTTTCTAACCTGACTGGCCCAACATAGATTTCTAGTTAGTTGCCTAGTGCACATAGATTGTCAGAAGCTCCCTGACCTAGACGAGCTGTAATTCCTTTGTTGGGAGCGTTTCCAGCTTTGTACCTGAGCCTCATCTTTTGTTCCTTTCTGGCAGCATCCTCGCCACTTCAACGAGTATAAGTCCCACCTCTTAAGGTATGGGTAAAAGTTACACTATTTGGAGCTCCACCTGATAGTCATAGAATAGAGTTTCATTCTTTTGACTTACGGCTACTGAGGTTCCTGTAGACGACATAATTCACTGATTGCTAGCTAGGGATTTTGGACGTATTGGGTCAACTACTTTCACGACTAGATAGACTTAGGGTCCTAGTAGCATAGAATGACGAGTTCATGGTGCCTCGACATGACTACCTCTACCTGTTAGGAATTACTCATCCCTTCCTTTGACTACCCACTTTAGGCCTTTTCCCTCCTCTTTTTTCTTCATTATTATCATCTCGATGGCCGATTGCCGATGAATTGCTGCCCATTTGGGATACAAAGATTTGTCATCCGCCCTTATGATCTGAATGTGTTTTGACATATTTAAATTCCCCGTCAGGATGATTCGATTTTTTAAAAAGCTTTATATGTTGATGAGTCTTTTACTCATATGGGATCTGAGAGACTCACTTTCCGCCCCGTGGCTTGACGAGATATTTGAAAGCATCAGTGTATTCCCATGCAAAATAATAGTCCTGTGATAGTCATGTGCTAGTCGTCCCTACTAATGTAGGTAGAACTCCTTTGAATCAAGAGTATTCTTGAGCAACCCTCAAGATGTAATTAACCAAGTGAGATACGTCCCCTTGAGAGCACTATAGACCCAAAAAAAACAAACACACTTGAATCTCTGGTTGTGGGTTGTTTACGTAAGTATTCTTTTAACATATGTGTGTTGAATGCGCATGATGGTTTGATAGTGGTCAACAGACTCGTAAGGGTCAATTACCCCTTCATAGTAATCAATGCTCAAGAGTATCGAACCCACAAAGATGGGGTGTTGGAGAAACACATGAACCAATGGTGAAGACACTTGAAAGTTGGGACGAGCAGGAAAGCGATCCCTATCCCCCAAAGGGAACACTTCTCAAACCAGGCATTGCAATTCATCTTGGATCAAGTTTTAAGGAGCGATAATAAGATGCAGCTAGTCCAAGTTTCATGTGAAAGATGGATGATTACCGGTCACTCTAGCTATGTGGGACAAATATTTGGAATTTGCAATATCAAGGAGGTTTGTGTCTCAATCTATTAAGAAAAGGGTTCCATCACAGGGAGGGAGCCCGATATGAGTGTGCTCGAGCAGAGCATTTCCTATTAGTTATTGTACTATCGGTAAGTAGGCTCCATCTGGTTGTACAGGTGTTGGTTTTTTGTGCCTCACATAAGAGCTAAGGAATCTCATGTTGAGACTTTTTCATCCTACGCACTCGATCCTCCAAAGAGGGGCTGAGGCGCCTTCGCTGATAGGATAACGTCTTTCAAGATGGGAAGCGACAGAGTTTGTACATCCTTAACTCCATGAATGCCCTCTGGAACAGTGATTGTTGGAGCGGGATTGTCTTGTTTGGTGGTCATTTAGTGAGTTTCACTTTCACAAGTCATTCAGTGGTGGGATTGTACTCCCCACAGATGATGTCAAAATGATGTGTGCTAGAAGATTCGCGGTGGCAGAGTGAATATTAAGCATCCTAGCATTACACAAAGATCCAACACATACTCAAAGAATAAATGTAATAAGTAGAGACACCAAAAGTTTTACATGAAAATTTCAGAAAGGGAGAAAATCACGAGCCTAACCCCAGTCAGAAATAATTCATTATAGTTAGATGAGTACATGTACATTTACTCTCTCCATGGGTAAGAAAGGACCAAAAAGTTATAGTGTTTGTATGTGGGATGACTCGCTACTCGCTACACAACGATCGAGAGCGGTTGTAGTTGACATAACTTTGGTACATTATCTTCGAAGTGTGTCATTACACGGTGTTTAGGATTACGCTTTGCTTCGTAGAATGATCCACAGCTTCTTGACGTAGGTTGCTACTCCATATGGTGCTTTTTCATTCCACAACATTGGTCGCTACTCCACATAGCACTTCGTTACTCTGCAACATTGCTCGTTGTTCAGCAAGATGCTTTGTTGCTCTGCAGAGTTGGTCGTGTTTCAATAATGTGTTTGTTACTCTTCAACATTGGTCGTTGTTAAGCAAATAACTTTGTTACTCCACAACGTGCATCGGCTGTTGACGACTGTCGACGCCGGTAGAAGCATGAAGCGTTCGTCAGCTCATTGGGCAAAACACTGAGCTTAAGTTCCTTCTCTTCTCGATATTCCTCCAAGCTCAAGTCTTAAATCCCTTTCATGAGAGGTTAGGACTTTATTTATTGAGTCTAGGAGAGATTTCTTGATAAAAAAAGAAATAATCTGAGCCACTCCACTGGACAGCCCAGAGAGACCCCATTGATCGAAAGACATTCTACAGACATTTGAATGCCTTAATGGTGTTGAATTTGAATTATCACAGGCTCATTCAATTCATCTCATTAAGACCCTCGATTTGATTATAAAATTGTCAAATTTGAAATCTATTTGACCTTCCAATTGGAAATTAGAACCTTTCAAAAATGATTTAACATCTCGATTTGAGCTTGATTTGACTCAGATCAAACTAACTTTGCTATCATTTTATTCTTCTCATTGGGTTGGCCAATTTGACTAAGTTTGCTAAAATTAAAATTCTGAATGATTTTTAATTGAAGTTTGAATATTTCACACTAAAAAAATTATCTCAAAATTAATGTCACAGCTTAAGATTCATGCTAGATGACGACTTTTTTTTTTTTGATGGCGTATCAAAGATGATAAAAAAAACCCATACCTTTAAAGCTTTAGATGCCTTATAAGATGAGAACAGCAAAACACACACCAAAAGCACAACTTCCCCAATAATTTACATTTCTTCGTGGAAGAAGAAATAAAACTTGTAAACTAAGTCTCTGTTTTGGAGCACGTCGGCATCGCATAGCAGGGAGCAGCCGCAAACTACGGTCGTTTGGGAGAGCTTCGGGAACGCGTCGCGGGTCGTTTTTTGTTAAACGCCGGCCGTCAAAAGAGCCCCGCGGCCCACATTTGACTTTAGTTTTTTTTACGGATCGAGCCCCCGCTTCCCCTCTTCGTCTATCTCCCCATCTCTAGCCGAAGTTCCCTCTACTCTCCCCCTCCCACAATTTCTCCCAAACCCATCGTCATCCTGACCGGACCCTCGCAATGCAGTCATGATTGGAGCTAACTTGAGAGAATCGACGGGATCGCAGCATTCAAAAAGCACTAAAAACTCTTATCTCCACCTCCTTTTGCTCCTCCCTGAAATCTTCAACAAGGTAATGAGCCTTCTTATTCTCTAATTTTTTTTTTCTTTTCTTGCGTTCTTTTTTTTTAATCCTTCAAGTTTCGTGATCCTTTTTAACATATTTAATTAATCCTAATCTAGGGCAAGATAAGTAGAAAGGGATTTTTCAAACATGTCACTCAATTTCTTTTATACTTGTATACTCGATGTTTGATTATAGTTTCCAAAGAATTTAATCCTTCAAGTTTCGTGATCCTTTTTAACATATTTAATTAATCCTAATCTAGGGCAAGATAAGTAGAAAGGGATTTTTCAAACATGTCACTCAATTTCTTTTATACTTGTATACTCGATGTTTGATTATAGTTTCCAAACAATTTTTATTTTCTAAATCTTACCACACGTACGTCCTCCCTTCTCTCTACTTTTGTATCTTATGGAAAAGTTTATGTTTTGTTGAGGTTCTTTTATTTATGAGGCTATCACAGTTTTGTTAGAAGCAACATTATTAAACAGGGCAAAATGATCATTTGTTCAGAAACAACTGCCACATCTATATTGGTTTTCCTTTCTTTTTTTCAAGATTTTAATCAGTATTTAAATATATTTCACATGTTAAAAAAATTGCTTTTTTATTTATTTTAATGCCGGCCTGCAAAGTTGCTATATATCAGATAATTGTAATAATTATTTCTAAAAACATTTCAAATACCTAAAAAATGTTTTTGGGAATTTTTAAACATACTGATTTGTTTTTAAAAATAAAAATAAAAATATTTTAAAAATACATTCAAACCATTCTGGTGGAATATTTGCAGAAACAGCTCGTACAGAATAAATGCATGTTTCTTCAACAAAAGAAGATTCTCGGCAATACATCAAAAAGAATAAATGGTTCTTAAAATTTCCCTCTTTGAAGCAACAAAGCATAACAATACCCATTGCTGACAGGAGCTGGTTCGATCGCGTTACACTGAAACAAAATTTACAAATCAGGGAACTTCTATCTCCAAAATTGCAAAATATTTGGCATAAATGAATATAATCATACCAAAAAAAAAAAGGAATAGGGGCGTCAAAAAAGCTCCTCGACTTTGTTCTATTCAGCTCGTTAAAAACGAATAATTCTTTTAAACTCAAATTATAAATGAGTCAAACACGAATAACTTTGATTAGATTCTGTTTCGCTAGTTTTAATTCAAAACAAAGAAAGCATACATATTATTCATATAATAATATATCATATATTTTAATATATATAACATTAAATCACAACAACTCCTGCATTTAAGTGGTAACTTGTCTTATATTGCAAAAGAGGAGTAAGTTTTGAATTGAAGAGTTAATTCAAACAAAACAATCAGTATCGATACGAACACAAATAAACTTTATGAGAACTTGATTCAAACACGAACAAGTTTTGAACACAAGCTAAAAAAACAAATCGAACACGAACAAGAGTCATACTTAACTCACTCAAGCTCGGCTAATTTACAACCGTACCCAAATACTAACATGCAAAGAGCATACTCGTGATCATGTTGTGCACAATAGCAAACTGAAGCGAGTTGAAAAAACAGAGTTTACAGTCCAATTGATGAAGAGTTGTAAAAAGGAAGGGGAAGGACCCGGTTCCCTTCAGCACCCTCTTCTTGGCATTTCCCCTTATAATGAGAGTCTGTCGTTAATGGTTGATTATTGATATGAATTGGATAACAGTATATAGAGAACACCAAAACTTAAGAAACAATAGTTAATTGGCTGAATTATTCTTCTAATATGAGGTGAGAGAAAGCGATCAATAAAATGCTTCAAATATAAAAAATATTGATCATTGGCTGCACGATGCAACGAAAGACAAGAAACATTGGAAGTTGAGCGATGTTGGGGGCAGTTTAGTGGCTCTCATAAAATTGGGCGACAAGAATGATGGGCATTGAAAGTTAGTGTAGAAGAATTTTAATCACTAATAGGCATCAATTAGTAGGAAAAATTTTCTGTCCGGACTCCGAATGTAGCTCTACGTCAGGAGTCCTATCAAATATTGTCACGTGTTATTGCGGTCCCACTGAAATAAAAAAAGGATTCCGCCACTTAAAAATTGAGTGCCCCGGCCCAAACCAATAATGTAGAAATAATCCCGAAATAACGACCAAATAACCCCGCAATAACGATCTCGTACCGCGGTGCATAAGGGGTTATTTGGGGCTGGGGGTTATTGGAATAATCCCGTAATAACGCCCAAATAACCCGCGGTACCGCTTCAATAGTGAGGGTTATTTCAGCGTTATTGTGAGGTTATGTAAGGGTTATTGGAGGTGGGGAGGGTCGGGGGTTATTTCGGAATATAACCCGGCAATATCCTGTGAATAGTGGGGGTTATTTCGGCATAATTGCAGGGTTATCGATTGTGTACGACAGAGTTATTTGAGTTGTTCTCTACATAATAACCTCGCTGTACCGCGTGAATACGAGGGTTATTTTGGCGTTATAAAATGGGGTTACTATGGGCTTATTGCTTCGTTACAGAAGAATTATTTAAATTGTTTTGTGGAGTTAATGACAAAATTATTTATATTAACTTTATCCAAGTAATAGATTTATAATAATAAAGTTACACTATTAATAATATGTTAGTTAGAATATAAATATAATTATTATTAAATATTAAGCATATGACTTAAATAATTAAATTTATACTAATAAAATAAAATACTATTAATTTTTTTTTAATATAATGTTTTCAAAAAGGTGTTGTATTCCCGCTTGACGTCCGATTTCTCGCTTATTTTTTCACGTTTTTCATTTTCGATTGGAACATTTTGGGTTTATTGTGTCACCTTCTTTCCATTTGCAATTCTGGAAGCTAGGATTTCGAGCTGCTACACTGGACTCTTCTCTCAACCAAGAAATAGCGACTTTAGCTTTGCCAGAAGTGTTTTTGTTTTCCAAAAGCCATTGTAGTAGTGCTACAGCAGCATTTTTGTGGTGTTATTTTGGTGATTATTATATGTTGTTATTTTGTTATTATTCTTGTGATATTTTGTTGTTATTTTGAATGCATTTTGGGGCTAGTCTTATGATGCTTTTTTTAGTGTTTCTCTTACTATAGTATATGAAAGTAAATAAAGAGGATGATGAGCAAGAACAGTTCATTAAATACCACCCGAAAAAAACTATACATATGGCAAGATTTTATTACACTAGCTAAATATAGAAACTCGCTGTATACACCTGTAACTCATTGGATACTTTTGCTATGGTCCTTTAGTGTGATATTTTGGTTTTTTTTTTAATGTATTTTGGTGTTAATCTTGTGATGATTAGGATTACGAAGGTGTTGGTGGAATGTGTTTTGCTATTAAGCTTGTGGTATTTTCTATATCTAATCATCTTTATCATATTATGAAAATTTACAATTCTCTGAGCCTGGAGATGTTTGTCCTGATCCAAATGTAGACAGCTTTCTTCACACGATTGTTCACAATGAGCAAGAAGCATATGTTATTGTGCATATGGACATTACATTGGATTCACTGTCCGAAAGAACCATAACAGTTATTGGTCAAAGTCTAATAAAATAAAGACGAAGGATTTTATTTTTAGAAAAGCGAGTAGCAAAAAAGAGTCACGATTCACTAACACGCTGAAGTTCAAAAAAGTGGACACAACGACTGACTGTCAAGTCATGACTCGATATGCTGTTGATGTTGACGGCAACTGACAATTATGAAATTTGTAGAAAGTCATAATCACCCATTGGTGAAAAGCAATGATAAGCATATTTTACGTTTCGGCAGAAAGATAATCGAGATAAACGCAGATTTGTTGAAATTAATGACAGGATCAAAGATTAAAGCAACAGATGCATTTAACTTCCTTGCTACAGAGATTGGGGACTATAAAACATGGAGTGTACCAAGGTAGATGTCTTCAATTTTATTCAAAGAGAAAGAAGAAATATAATTAAACAAGGTGATGTCAATTCCTTGTTACAATTGTTCGTTGAGAGGCAAGCTGAGGATAGCATGCTTGCGTGGGATTTCCAAACTGGCAAGCTTCTTATGGAGTGATGGGTCCTGCAAGCTTGATTATGACTGCTTCATGGATGTCATAATTTTTTATACAAGCTACCGACTGAATAAATATAATTTATGTTGTGCTTCTTTTGTAGGGGTTAACCACCATTGGCAAAATATGTTCTTCGAAGTTGATTTTTTGTCCAACGAGACGATTGATTCTTTCAAGAGGTTATTCAAAGCATTTTTTAGTATAATGGATGACAAGCATCCAATCACAATTTTTAATTACCAAGATAAAGTGATAGTAAGAGAATTGAAGATTCTCTTCCACACACTCAACATAGATTATGTCAGTGACATATCTATAAAAAATTTTCTTTGAAGATGCATTGTGGTATGGGTTACAAGAGTATGAACAAACTTTTTCATAAATACATGAGCAAGTGTGATTCCGAAAAAGAGTTTGAAGATGAATGATCTACAATGATTGAGATAGGAAACCTAAACTGCAACACGTGATTAAATGATTTATACAATGTAAGACAAGTTGTCAACAGTCTTCAATAAAGAAATATTGGAAATGAGAATCTTATCAAAATAGAGAAGTGAGTCCACAAATAATATCTGTCATGGTCTACCAAAACCCACAAATTCTCTCACTGATTACTTTTTGGGTCTTGAAAATGTTATGAAATCATGGAAAATGAATGAGATAAACGAAGAATTCAAAAGTTCTCATTCCTCTATCACACCTGCGGTAAAAAACAACCCAGTGTTTCGGCAAGCTGCTTCATTTTATACTAGGAAAGTACACAAAATGTTTGAGGACGAGTTACTGCATGAGTTATGTGGACTTACCGTCGAATTATCCGGGGACAGTAAATCTGAATTCTATGTAAAGAAGTTAGATAATCTTGAGACGAACAAACCCTGCACTATTAATTTTGACTGGATTAATAATTGTGAGATCACGTGCAGCTGTAAGAAATTTGAAATGATGGGAGTAACGTGTGCTCACTCTCTACGTGTTTTAAATTTGGTAAATTTTACAAAGATTCATGACAAATATTTCTTATAGCGATGCTCTGTCAATACAAAAATGTACATCTATAACAATTTCGGATACAAACATCTCAAGGAGTCTCAAATGTCCAGTGGATCTTTAAGTGTATTATGTTTCGCTCACACATTCAAAAGTTTGCATATCAACTTATTAATAAAGTCTAAGAAAATGAACATGTCGAGCAATTTATGCTGGAGTCATCTAAAAAAATTATTTGTTGATGTTACAGACATGTTAGGTGGGAAAGCACCTTAGGCAAAGTAAGACTCCAAAAAAAAGAAATCACCAAATAGAGAATATAATTTGAATGACCTCACGAACATGAGGCCGAAAGGAATATCTACTTCTAGGTTAAAAGAATATTGAGAAAAAACAAGAGTGGTACAAATATGTATTTCTACGTTCAAAAAGAGTATTACACTATCTACCATTATTTTTCTCTAACTTGAACCATAGCATACAGGAAAGGAGCAAGCCTATCCAATGCGAGACAAATTTGTTTGTAGTGTGAGATTTTGTCAGTCAGGTATATAACTAAAATTCAATATAATTAGAATGTTTTTAAATTAAACATAGTAGGAATATTATACATGGCAATCAACGAAAACATACACCGAACTGTTGATGCATTCAATCAGTGGGATTTATGCCAATTAAAATTTATCTTATTCGATTTGATTCTTTAGGTGTTGATGTACTTTTAAAATACATTTATTTGTAAGTGTCCAGTTATAGTTCAATATTTCTGCATGTAGGTGATTTAATTCTGCATTTCTCATTATAGTTTTTTTTTTTTTGTTAGATGATAGAATTTTACTCTTGAATTTACTGTTACTTTAACTATGTTTATTGTTCATCATACACTTTTACAACTTGTACTTATATATATGGTGGGGTTATTGGAGGGTTATTTGAGCCGTTTTGCAAAATTATTGGAGCCGAAACGTACGGTTATTGGAGGCCTTCTCGACGTTACGGGAGGGATATTTGAGTATATTTACGGGGTCATTGACGCCAAAGCGCAGGGTTATTCACGTCATGAATTTGTATCAGGGTTACTTATAAATCAATGACAGCATATTAAAATTGCTTCAAAAATGAATGATATTGTGCGAAGTGTTCTTATGACATCGTGGGTGATCGATATATGCATTATGTTGGGTAGGGAGTAATACAATCTTCATTTGTAGTGCTTCAATTGCCCAAACAATAGTGTTCAATGCATTATTAATTATTGGTATCAAAATAAACTCAACATTTTTAATTGTGTCCTTTGTTATGTGCCTAACAAAAGCTTTAGAGTTTTCATTTTTGTACATCTACATAAACAAAACATTTTGGTTCCTAAACTTTTATAATGGTGGATGTGTTTAAATGCACTGCAAATTACTTGAACTTGAATATTTACCCAATGAGCGGAGACACGTAGACGTAAGATCTAAATAATTGTGGTGATTTGGGTCTTTTCTTTTCCATTATTAATGCAAAGCAATCTATATGTTCATTTGCTAGCCAACCATTATTCAATATATCCTTAATGTAGCTATGGCTTACTCCAACAAGTCCTCTCTTACTATAATCTTATCCCTGCATTCCATACATATAATTTTTGGAAGAATTGTTTACCAAAGTAATGCATAACAAAAAAGAAAAATATCATAGTTTACTCACATGTCAGTGTATTTACTAGAGCATTGATCGATTACTTTCGGCATGTGAGGTGGAAGTTGAGCTCTAGCAGGAAAATCAACTACTAATGATGCTAAACGCACCTACAAAACCAATAACTCTTCATATATAATGACAACATATGGTGTAAGAAACTAATCAAGAGTAGGTTGTATTGCCTATCTTATCAGGATATTCATCTTCATTTTTTGAGACTGACTCCTGCTCTACATGCTCCTTATTTGTATCTTGATGTTCTGGAATGAGTTGTTTTTGCTCCTTTTCCATCATGAGCTTCGGCCCTAACTTGGTCTTGCTCTTCCTCTCTATTTACAACTTGGGCTTTTGTAATGTACTGTTCTTTCTCCTCATCCTCTTTATTTACATCTTCAGGATCTGTAATGAGTTGTTCTGTAATTGGTTTTAATGAGTCTACTATTATTGATTCTTGTGAAACATTATTTCTACTGATTTTCCAATCTGTGCAAGTAATACATCTAATGAACATTTGGAACGCTCCTCCACTTCCTTTCTTGGTTTTCTTTTCTTTTGCAGTACTGTTGTACATGGGGCACTTAATTTCCTCTTTTTTCTATTTGTTTTGACCTTAACCCTTTGGATCAAACTGCCAATTGAGGAATCATGTATCCTTTTTATTGCAAATTTACCTTCAGTTTTGTTTTTTTCTTTCTCTAATTTATTCACTTGAGACTACAGCTCTGTCATTTTGCTATCTAAGTTACTAAAACAGCTATTCATTTATTCTTGAAAGTCAAAGAAATTTTTGTTGATCTCTAAGTATATGGTATATTTTTTCTAATTCAATATTACTACCCATATGTGATTGTGTTCGTTGTGGGCTGATGTGATATGGAACAACAGGATTAACATCAAAAGAATTGGGTGAATGCGGTATGGAGTGAGCTTCCTGTTGTGGGATTCTAATCATATGACTGCATGGTCCTTCAACTGGAAGAGCCAGTAAATAGTGCTTATCGTCTTTTAAATCCAAAAAAAATCAAAAACCCTCAAAGCATTTCAGAGAAACAGAGTCAACATAAATAAGAATAACATCTACAAGACAATATCATAAACCAGAATAACAACTTCAAGGGATCATGAGATAAATGACTCACCTGTGCAAGGTTTAGCCTCTTAAAGGCTATATGAATATGTGATGGGTTCCGGCTCAGACTTATAAGTCACCTCAGCATGCAAGGTCTGGCCTGAGGAGCAATGGGGATGACCAAAAATGTGTGGTCATAAAATCATAGCTGTGTAAAATATAGATAAATGACTATTTGATATGACCAAAATACATAAGAAAACTTTTCAGATTGACTTTTCAATTAGAAGTACAAGACACTAACCCATCAAAAGAAAAACAAAACCATTCAAGCATCCTAATGGTTGATCCCTCTTTATTTTAATGGAGCAGGCATTGACTTGCTCAATGAGAAATTCACATATCGTAGCAG
>JXCR01075167.1:74357-105129 GCA_002079205.1 Phalaenopsis hybrid cultivar | reverse complement strand
ACTAGGGGTGAACTTTTATATAAGCAACTAATTTAGTGATTGTTTGTCTCGTCTAAAGCAGTTCCCGATAATTTTGTTAAGTAGTTTTTGGAATAGCCGTCGAGCAGCGTATGTAATAATTTTTTATTTATGAAATAAAGGTTTAATTTTATTCTCTCAATTTGTGTGTTTGATTTGACTCCCTTTTCGCAGTTTCGGGTGGTAAATGACATCATTGCCCCTGCGGTGGTTGGACTTCCTCCCATTTAGATTATATAGGGTTGAGAGTTTGGGAAACCCTTGCGCGATAATTTACTTGAGTTCTTTCCTGTCGGATCTTCCTTTCTCTCTTGGTTTTCCATGTTGCCCAAGTACTCTTAGGAACCCTTCAACTCTGTTTTTTCTGAAGAAACATCGATCTTGTCAGAATGCCGAGTGGCGTATCATCTAGGATCCTACGTATATGGGAGTCAATAGTCTTGAGGGTGGTTCGAAGTAACGACCAAGCGATTGATTTTTATGAGGGGGGTCTGGTTGTCTACCGGGATCAGTGTAAATGTGGGCTAAGACTACCTTTTTGTCGAGAATTGCGGGTGATTCTCAACATTTATGGTGTCATCCCAACACNTCTCCTTTTACGGTGGTTGGTGCTAATATGGTCTCCAAGAACATAGTAAACAAAGGGTCAGCTGAGGCTAGGAGTAGTCGCCTGAGTCTTCTAGGGGAGGCCCAAACGAAAGTGGCCACAAGGCCAGAATCTTCTAGCTCAAAGGGGCATCAGCTGTGAGTGATAGAAGATTTGTTCTTCGAGGCATTGGCTTCTTTCAAACCAGGGAGATACACTTGTTGGTCGAGCGGGAGCATACATTGGAAAAGCTGAAGGAAGAGATAGCCTCCATGCATGCTCGAAAGGCCACCCTCTACGAAAGAAGTTGCAGGTTTCTGGGCTGAATTGCTAGCCATCCGGGCTCAGGCTGAAATAGATAAAATAGATGTGTTTAAACTAGGGGTGAACTTTTATATAAGCAACTAATTTAGTGATTGTTTGTCTCGTCTAAAGCAGTTCCCGATAATTTTGTTAAGTATTTTTTGGAATAACCGTCGAGCAGCGTATGCAATAATTTTTTATTTATGAAATAAAGGTTTAATTTTATTCTCTCAATTTGTGTGTTTGATTTGACTCCCTTTTCGCAGTTTCGGGTGGTAAATGACATCATTGCCCCTGCGGTGGTTGGACTTCCTCCCATTTAGATTAAATAGGGTTGAGAGTTCGGGAAACCCTTGCGCGATAATTTACTTGAGTTCTTTCCTGTCGGATCTTCCTTTCTCTCTCGGTTTTCCATGTTGCCCAAGTACTTTTAGGAACCCTTCAGCTCTGTCCTTTCTGAAGAAACATCAATCTTTTCAGAATGCCGAGTGGTGTATCATCTAGGATCCTACGTATATGGGAGTCAATAGTCTTGAGGGTGGTTCGAAGTAATGACCAAGCGATTGATTTTTATGAGGGGGGTCTGGTTGTCTACCGGGATCAGTGTAAATGTGGGCTAAGACTACCTTTTTGTCGAGAACTGTGGGTGATTCTCAACATTTATGGTGTCATCCCAACATAATTGAGGTCAAATTCAATTGCGGCAATCATGACATTTGTTGTCTTCCTCCGACAATTGGCTATTCTGGGCTCGGTTGATCTCTTCCTCTTCTTCAGCTTCAAGATTGATCGGGACGATTGCGCGATGTTTTCGGCAGGCCCCAGACTTCGTCTTGTTAGACTGTAGAGCAAGATCAAGGATTGTAAATGAAAGTTTCTGGTCGGTTCCAACCAGGGAGGCTGGGAGTCAGTGCGCAAGCTCCCTCGAAGAAGGTCAAGACTTTATCAGAGACCCTGAGGTAGTATGGGAGTATGATTGAGGGTCGAGAACTGTTGCATCAGTAACTGGACTCCTACATTCTGATTGGGGTCCTGTGGAAAGAGTTATTCGGTGACATGATCAATGAATTGTGGGAGGCCTCGAATGCTCAGCTGGCAAAGTGGAGGGAGGAGGCTGTTGCGAAGGAGGCCCACAAGAAATGGAGGGCGAAGATTGCCCATTCGCAAGCGGCGGTTGCTCCCCGACAACAACAATTGTCGGTTCCCGTCAATGCTACCATTGAAGGTATGTTGTTGTTTCTTTTTGGCTTTGAAAGTTAGGCATTTTTGCATCTTTTTGGAGAGTTGTTAATTGAGTGGAGGTTTTTTGTCAAGTGCTGGGACTTTCGGAGTTCTCAGAGAGGATTCCTTAAAGGCACCAATTTTCTTCCAAAGGAAGAAGAGTGGGTGTCCTTAGCTAGAGAGGGTGAAGAAACCAGACTGCTTGGCATCCCTTTCCTCGATGCAGGGTCGAGAGGCAAGGAGAGCCCATCGTCACCCATTCATCTGTCAGACACCAGTACTGAGGCTGATGATGAATCTTAATCTGATCGCCAAAAAAAATCCACTCTGCATTGGGAAGGGAAGGCTCTTATTGAAGACGTCTCACCACTCCCCCCTTGGCAAAAACAAAAAGGTTCTCCTTTGAGGTGGGTTCCTTCTACGGAGGATTCTAACGTTTTGTTGAGTTCTGACAGGCGTTTCGTCATGGTTAACAGTGAAAGGGATTGGTCTATGGAATTGCCCTCAGCAGCGAACTATCCCTGTCTCTAGGCGGAGGTAGTCCTATCCAATTCTTTTGAGTAGTTGTTGAAGTGCCTGGGTGAAGTAAATTTCGTTCAGCCGAGCGACCACTTCTACCTAATCGCGCGGTCGGCTGCCCATTATCAGGCTAAGTCCTGCGTCGGATGGAGGAAAAGAAGACGGCCGCTAAGAGGAGGATGGAGGCGGTTGCCCAGAGAAGGGAAGCCAAGAGGAGGGTCATCCGGATGGAGAAGAGACTGATGTTCTCCACTAAAAGATGGATGAGGGAGACAAGGGAATAAGAGACCACCGCAGACTTCGAGGAGAAAGACCAGAAGTTGAGAGTGGAGATGGTCGAGATGGTAACTGTCGAGGAGCATATTAAGGGAATCTCCCAACAGCTCCAGGTGGGCATGTTCTTGGCTGCCCGCAGTTTTGTAAAGGAGTGTTTGGTCAATCCTAAGTGGGCCGATGTGAAGCAACTGAATACCAATTTCCCTGTCGTCAAGGACGATAGTGAGTAATCTGCAAGAGTGGGCAGAGAAGAAAGCGACAACGATGGCAGATCGATTATTCGTTAAACTTCTTTTCCTTTTTATCCTGTACTTAGAAAAAATTGTCTTGCTTGTCTTTTGCCGGTCGGACCTAATGGTCAGCTATGTAAAGAAAATTTTGTTTATAGTTTTTTTATTTAATAATGAAAATCTTCTATCATATTTTGTTACCCATGTTACTTTACATTTTTTGCTTTTTTACTTTACCGCTTCCTGCTCATAATAAGCGCATGTTGTGTGGTTGTTTGTCCTTGAGTAGGATTTGTTTAGTCAACTTTAACATGTCATTCGCCTGGCCCAAGTATGATCCATCTGCTGCCTCATTTGCTTGATCGGATCACCGGACTTGGACCTGGCTCTGGGGTGGTTTACTTTGTACCCTTAGCGGAGTTTGTCATTATTGAACAGTGAACCACCACCAGAGCCGCATTCTACTTGAGTTGAGAGGCTTAGGTTTGTAATGCTTGAGCGCAAGTGTTGACTCTTAGATGGATGCTTCATATTGTTGTTGATTATTCTTAAGTGTTTTTAACTATTGGGCGGCTTGCGTTGGTGTCGGTTTTTGGTACTAGTGCTTGGCTCATATCTTATACCTCTCGACTATCAGCTCATATCTTATACCTCTCGAGTATCGGCTGCTTGATAGAATCCGCCTTTGGTATTGTACCACTGTGACTTGGTTTCCGAATGATTTGCACTGTACTCTTTGCGGAGTTTATCGCTAATGAGCAAGAAACGATCTCCAGAATTTTAATCCAAATCCAACTTAGAGAAGAGTTTGTGAAGTTCTTATGTACCGTATGTTCTGTTGGATCGACACTTCTCGTGGGGGGAGGGTAGTTGTCGGAACTTGCTTCTGTAGTGATTTGCGTGGTACCCTTCACGAAACTCATCACTACTAGGTAGGGAACCACCTCCCAAGCTTTTACCCGCTTCGAGTTTGGGTACAGATCTAGGGTTGCACATGCAATTTGCTATTTCACATGTTTTAATTTTCTACAGGCAAAAAAATTTTGAACTTAATTGAACGAAACTGCCTCTTTTTTTATTAATCTTTCACATTCTCATACACGAAAATGTGCTAATAAAGAAAGAGCTTGAGGTCATCTCCGCTCTATGTCCGGGGGACTTCCTTGTCAGTGCAAGTCTTTAGCCTGTATGCTTCAAGGCAGATCCACTCATCGACAATAAATGGATTTGTCCAGATCTGATCTAGTTTGCCTATCGACTGTTTGTGTGATGCTAGGCCGGCCTTCTTCAGCACGAGGTCTCCTGGCGTGAAGGTCTTCTCTCGGACATGCTTGTTTTGTAGCATGTTGTGCGTCTCTTTACTAGCACAAGTTATGCTCCCTCATTGTTTGTTCCCTGCCAGTCGGCCAGGTTATCCTCACCAAAAGCTGAAGTTGTTACCACTTGTTGGCTACGGTGATTATACACTCTACTGGTAGCATGCCTCTATCCCTTATGACAACATAAATGGTGTTTCTTTGATAGTGGTTGATAGTGTGGTTCTGGCCGCTCATAGGACGGATGGAACGACAACGGCCCACCTCCTCTTGTCTCCTTCGACCTTCTTTCTCAATAGGTTGAGAATGAACTTATTGGCGGCTTTCGCTTGACCATGAGTTTTTAATCCCATTATCTTTGAATTGGATCCCATTATCTGTGATAAGGAGAGCGGTAGTCCATACGATAGACGAGGTCCATCTAGATGAAATTATGAATGACCTCCATTTTTATGTGGGCAAGTGGCTTCGCCTTGATCCACTTTGAGAAGTAATCCACTGCGACCAGGAGGAACTTAAGTTGGCAGTTTGATCGTGGAAACAGTCTAAGGATGTCAAGCCCCAAGATGGAGAAGGGCTAAGGGCTGACAATCGGCTGCAGCCTGTGGATCGGTTGGTGTTGTAGTGGTGCATACTTCTGGCATTTCTCGCACTTTTTTGAGAATTACTTTGCATCTTTTAGGAGAGCCGTCCGGAAGTTGCCTTGTTGTTGAATTCTATGCGTCAGGGCTTTTCCGCCGGAGTAACTTGCATTCTTCTGAATTTATCTCCCACAAGAGATCTTCCGTTTCATTCTCTCGAACACACCTTAAAGTGAAGTGGTTGATTTTATAAAAAAAGCATCCTCTGGGTCAGAAGGTATTGGGCCACCTGACACTTAAATCTCCTTTGAGTCAGTGACCTCCTTAGTCACTTCGCAGTTTCCATGAATTAGATAAAAAGATCCATCGAACTTATTGTTTTCTCCATCTCCATCTCCATCACCTTAGGTTCTTCAATAGTTATTCGGAATAGCATTTGAGGCATTCGCTCCCCTAGCGGATGCACTTAAATAGTAGGTCGGCCACCTGATTGTCTTCCCTGACGATATGTTCAATCTTGAAGTCAGCGACCTTCCAGATTTCGGTCTTGGCCTTGTTGAGATACTTGGTTAGCATTTCATCTCTAGCTTTAAACTCTCCGTTCACTAGGTTCACCATCAGCTGGGACTCTGATTTCATGTGCAGGTGTCAGTTGCCCGTTTTGTAAGCAAGGAGAAGTCCGACGATCAGTGTTTTGTACTTTTCCCGATTCTTAGTGACTTTTAACTTAAGGTCCACTGCTTGATATAGGTGCTCCCCAGTCAGACTGCTTAAAGTTAGCTCAATTCCTGATCTCGTCTGATTAGAGGCTCCATCAATGTGCAAAGTCGATGTTAGTTTGTCGGCGCTGGTTACTTTGCATGGCTCGCACGATCGGTTAGGAAGTTTGTTACCGCTTCCACTTTGATTGTCCTCTGAGGGACATATGTAATGCCGAACTTGCTTAATTCCACCGCCCATTTGAGAAGCTGACTAGAGTGCACCGACTGAGTGAGGACTGAGTTTAGTGGATGGTCATTGACTACCTGGATGAGGCGCATTTGGAAGTATGGTCCGAGCTTGCAAGCGAAAATAAACAAGGCAAACGTTTGTTTCTACATAATTGGATATTTGAGTTAGGCGCTTATGAGGACTCTACCGGCGTAGTAAACTGATAATGATTTCCTCAACTCTTCTCGAAACAACACAGAGTTGATGGCCTCAAGTTCAACTCTTAGGTACAGAGAGAGTTCTTCATTTGGCTTTGGACTTTGAAATAGCAGTGGCAATGCCAAGGAATCCTTCAACTTTGCAAACGCTNTTCTCGAAACAACACAGAGTTGATGGCCTCAAGTTCAACTCTTAGGTACAGAGAGAGTTCTTCATTTGGCTTCAGGGAAATAGCAGTGGCAATGCCAAGGAATCCTTCAACTTTGCAAACGCCTGGTCATAGTCAGTTTTCCATTCGAAGTTCTTTGAATTTTTGATGTTTTGAAAAACACTGAACATTTGTTGCCCGACTTTGAAATGAATCTACTAAGACTAACTATTCAGTAGGTAATTTCTAGATTTCCTCAGTGTTTCAAGGAGAAGGCCTATTGGCAGTGCATGCGCTTTCTCTGGGTTGACTTTGATTTCCTCTAGGGTCAAGAGGTTTCCGAGAATTTGTCTGTGGAGGCTCCAAAGGTACAATTTAATGGCTTTAAACTTATATTAAATTTTGTAAGGGTTTTTAAAGTTTTTTGTTAAGTTAGAGCCTGTTTGGGGCAGCTTATAAGTGCGGCGGCATTTTCAAAAACGCCGCTGTACTGTTTTTTTCTCACTTTTTAAGTGCGTTTCAAAAAACGTGATTTTTATTTTGTGAATAACGTCGCCCGCGGGATCATCCCCGCTGGCGGCGTTCCATTGTCGTGTTTTATCTGTAATTACTCCCCTGCCCTGGAATCTTGCGATCACCCTCTGCCTCGCGTTCCTTCGGCACTGCTCTTCTTTGGGGTTTACGGTCCTCGGCAGAGCTTCCACTGGCTTTCAAATTCTTCTCACCCTTTGTTCTCAATCAGTCGCCGACCCTTTACGTCACTTTGGTTCGCCGTTCATACCATCTGCTAATCCTTCTTTGGTTTGCTGTAAGCCTCGAAAGACCTGATAGCAAGAGAATGGTAAATGTTTATATTAGGAGGAGAAAGAAATTTATGTTTTTCTACAAGAGGAGAAGTCGAAGGTTTGCGGTCCAGGAATCTCCTCCTCTTCTGTCTGGCAGTGAGATTTCTTCTTTAGAGGAGAAGCTTCAGAATAATAGAGCCTTCTCCACTGTTGACAATCTCGTCGACATTGGCTTTAGCGAGGAGCATCTGATTTATCGATTTGTAAGTTTTTCTTTTCTGTTCGTTTGTACCTTTTTTTTTAATTTGTAACCCAATTAGAAATTTGCAAGGGTTTTGCTGTTGAGCTGATTTTTTTTGTTTTTAATTCGGCCGTCTTTTTGCCAAATTTGAGTTAAAGCTGAAACTGCTTTATTTTTTTATGTTGATTTATCCCATGCGCATGATATCGAGGGTTCCTGTAAAAATTTCTTGATGCAAATTTGTTCATAAATCATAGTNTGACAATCTCGTCGACATTGGCTTTAGCGAGGAGCATCTGATTTATCGATTTGTAAGTTTTTCTTTTCTGTTGGTTTGTACCTTTTTTTTTAATTTGTAACCCAATTAGAAATTTGCAAGGATTTTGCTGTTGAGCTGATTTTTTTTGCTTTTAATTCGGCCGTCTTTTTGCCAAATTTGAGTTAAAGCTGAAACTGCTTTGTTTTTTTATGTTGATTTATCCCATGCGCATGATATCGGAGTGCAAGGGTTCCTGTAAAAATTTCTTGATGCAAATTTGTTCATAAATCATAGTATACTTTTGTAAATTTGTTGGAGAAATGGGTTATTTCTCTTTATTTGATTAATTTTCTTATGTTGTCTTGTTTTTATTTTTTTTTTGATGTAGAAGGTCCCATTGCATGTAGGAATTAATGAACTCGTCATTGTGCAATCCTTTTTTTTGCTAAACTCTTGATGCATTGCGCATCTTATGGCAAGTTAATTAAGATTTTGATGGATTAAAGACTTTGGATTCTTTTTTGTTTTGATGATTTTAGTGTGAAAAAGAAAATTTAAATCTCATTTTTTCATTTCTTACATAAGATACTATCATAGCTTATTTGGCTGGTCAGTCGGTTTCTTGATTGATGGTTTTGGCAGATATTGAATGCAACCTTTGGATGGTTCCCTTCTGTCAAATTTGATTCATTGTGATGTTGAATTTTACTTTCTTAAGTGAATAGGATTGGAGTTTGAATCTATTCTGCAGTTTCTTCATACTAGCAGGCAAAACAAAAGATTGTTAATGGATTTTACAATTCAAATGTACGGTGAAAAACTATCACTCGCATATCAGAATTAAATTTTTAAGGAAAATTTTTAGCTACTTTTGATTTCCTCTTTCAGATAGTTAGTATGGTATACTTTGTTTTGGATGATAAATGTTATATAAGACGATGCTAATAAGTATTAAAATTTGACTTTCTAATGTATTTTGATTATTCATGCTAGCTACATCATTTCACAAATCTTATGCCACCGGATTAAATCATTTCACTATTTTGTTTCTATTATGAATTGGAGTGAAAAAGCATGACTAGCTATGGATGTTAAGCCACACCCACCACCACAACCCCATCAAAGTTGTAAAAAGGTTACCATTTGAGATATTTTTTAGTGTCGTTTACCAGATAACTTTATTTTGCTAATTAATTTACATAATTTGAATATTTGTTTTTAACAAAAAAAATCCATGTTTTAGTTGGATTTCATGTTCATAATATGTTGGACATTGAAAGCATAAGATGTATTTTTTATTATTGCATTCTAACATAGGCGAAGTAATGAGCTCATTTGATTATTTGTAGATTTGTTGACGTTTAAATCTATAGTTGTTAAGCATTACACGTGTAACTGAAAAGAGATGTGGTAATGAACAGAAAGTTAACCAATAAGAACCTGAGAACTAATTGGCTTAAGTTTCCTGCTTCTTGACCTTTGGCAACTAGTACTTTTGGGAGGGAGGCAAACTAATATGCATGCATTAATAGCATACTCATTTTTGTTGGTTAGTCACGAACTTTCTATGTTTTGAGAAATAGTTTCTCAAACTCCGAGGGAAGAGGGACTTTAACTGCACTATTTGAGGTGAATATCAAGAGTGGAGTATGATTTTGACCTTCTTTAGTTTTATTCTCCTTCCATCATTTATATTCATACCGAATGAGATTCCAAATTTGCATAAACTTGTTAATCTATTTAAATTGTGAGATCATGGCCTTGTGAATCATGAATGAATATTTGATGTTAACAAAAAACCAGTTTCATTTCCACTAGTTGTCTTATGAGCATTTAATAACAATTTTCAGAGGGATCGTACTAGTTAGTGTGTGAATGTGTAATGAGCTTTCATATATGTCACTATGTTTTTTTGATGTAATCACAACTTTTTTGAGTTATATAAATATTATTAAACTTTTTTGCATTTTCATTTCTTGACATTTGAGAAAATAACATTCTGCTACACAGATTATTCATTCAACTAAAAAAATTTGCAAATAAGCTGTTTACAAAACGCACTAACCAAATAGCTAAACAGCTTATTCGAAATAGGGGCAGAATGGTCAATTTTACAGAATCAGCTGTTTTCCAGACGCATTAACCAAACAGCCAGACAACTTATCCANTAATATTCTGCTACACAGATTATTCATTCAACTAAAAAAATTTGCAAATAAGCTGTTTACAAAACGCACTAATCAAACAGCTAAACAGCTTATTCGAAACAGGGGCAGAATGGTCAATTTTACAGAATCAGCTGTTTTCCAGACGCACTAAACAAACAGCCAGACAGCTTATCCGGATCAGCTGATCATCAGCAGATTATCAGGATAAGTTGTTTATCAGCAGAAGCTGGATAAGCTACAGCTGCCCCAAACAGACCCTTATATGTTTTTTGGCCAACTGACTCTTAACTAGTATGTCGTTCACATACACTTAATGTTTTTACCCTTTTGATTAAAATGAATTATATCCATGAGCGCTCAACGTTTTTAACTCCAAAGTGCATTACATTGTAGCAAAATAAACCCTCGTTGTAAGAAAAGTTGTTTTTTCAGCATTAATCAGTGCATCTTGATCTAGTTGTATCCTGAGAAGGCGTCTAAGAAATTAATCACCAAGTGNAGCAGATTATCAGGATAAGCTGCTTATCAGCAGAAGCTGGATAAGCTGCAGCTGCCCCAAACAGACCCTTATATGTTTTTTGGCCAACTGACTCTTAACTAGTATGTCGTTCACATACACTTAATGTTTTTACCCTTTTGATTAGAATGAATTATATCCATGAGCGCTCAACGTTGCCCTAACATTTTTAACTCCGAAGTGCATTACATTGTAGCAAAATAAACCCTCGTTGTAAGAAAAGTTGTTTTTTCAGCATCAATCAGTGCATCTTGATCTAGTTGTATCCTAAGAAGGCTTCTAAGAAATTAATCACCAAGTGACACACAGCCCAGTCTACCAATGCACCAATCCTTGATAGTGAGCAGTTGTCCTTTGTACAAGCAGCGTTCAGTTCGTGAAGTTTACACACATCCTCCATTTATCATTCGCCTTCAGGACCATTACCACGTTTGAGACCCAAGTTGGTTATTGGACCTGTCAGATGTAATTGGCCTCCTTCAACTTCAACACTTCTTCTAGGATTGGTTTGGCCAACGTCATCACTGAGTATCTAATCTTCCATTTCACTGATTGCGCAGCCAGATTGACATTTAGTCGATTGTAGGCGACGTCGAGCGGTATCCTGGGCATTTCCACCGCTGATTAGGCGAATACACCCTTATGCTCTTTGAGAGTCTGGATCAACGAATTTCCGCACTCATAATAAATTCCGCTTATTAGAAAGCATTTACCAGATTCTCCGTTGGCAACAAGTATTTTAAAGATGGTCTCATTGGTCTTGAGACCCCATTCTTTTTGGTGTTTTAGATTGAGCGGCTTCTCCTCCATGCTATTGATTGCCCGAAGGTAATAATTTGAGACCGCTCCAGGTTTCCATGAGCAGCAATGATCTCATCGCCACCCAGAAATTTTGCCACTATATGGTATGTGGAAGCCATGACCATGTAGTCATTCAATGATTGACGACCGAAGATCTCATTGTAAGTCAATGTGGAGTCCACTTGCAAGTCCTCTATATGCATAAATTATGTCACCCTCCCCTCAGGTGACTATTAATGCAATCTCTCCCAGTGTTTCCTTCCTTTAGCCCGAGAATCTGAAGAGTAGTACGGTCAGTGCTGTTAGTCGGTTGGCTGGAAGGATTATCTTATCGAACACTGGTTGGGGCAAGATTAGGCTGTAAACGAGCCGAGCTTGAGCGAGCTCAGGCTTGGCTCGTGTTTGGCTCGTTCGAAATAGCTCATGTTCGAAATCGGCTCGTGTTCGAAATCGGCTCGTGAACAGTGTGTTCGTGTTCGACTCGATTTACNGGGTGCTACATTTATTGGAGCAAAAGCGGTTGCGCATAGTTCGCTCTGCTCGAGCTATTTCTGATAGGCCTGTCAAGACGAATCTTCTCCTCTGAGGATTGCTAGTACAGATCTAACGATGTGGATGGCGTTGGTTTAGATTGGCTCATTCAATATCTCCTCAACTGGATCCTTTCCTTACCTCTGAGTTGCTGCTCTCGGCATTATGAACTCGAGCTTTTCAGCTTTTATCAGCTACTCGATCAAGCTCCAGAGGCGTCATCACTCCATGTCATAGCCATGGTTTCGTGGTATGCACAGTACTTTTTGGCATCCCAGAGGAAAGCTCCAGCCCACATCAGTAGCTTTGTTTTATGTAATCTTTGTTTTGAATGTCCACCACTAGCTCGATCATGGTGACCTCTACAGGGTTAATTTTAGTGCTTCGTGGTTGTTAGATGGCGGCTCGTAATTGTGAGCTGACTGCTTGTCAGAGTATCTATTCTCTCCTCTATTGTTATTTCTGGCAGCCCCCCTATTACCTTGGGGCGGCCAGTTGNTGCTTCGTGGTTGTTAGATGGCGGCTCGTAATTGTGAGCTGACTGCTTGTCAGAGTATCTATTCTCTCCTCTGTTATTATTTCTGTCGGCCCCCCTATTACCTTGGGGCGGCCAGTTTTTTTCGTAATACGACTGAGCGGAGGGAATGTCCATTTTTCCTCGATCTCGGCCTGTCAACCTTCAGGGCCTTTTTCTTCAAGTGATTGGTGGCTGTTTTCTCCTTGGCAGCCGAACGGGTGGAGTTATGCTCCTCGGCCAATATATAATTGTTGGCCAGCTCCAACAATTAGGCGAGGGTTTTAGGTCATCGGTGGCTTAATGCATAGCGGAAAGGTCCCTCCTTTATCCCTTTGGTTAGGGCAACATGTGCAATAGTTGGTTCCACTTCTCGAATTTCTAGCACCTCCTTCTAGAGTTTGGTGATAAAGAGCGAAGGCTCTAGTGTGCCCTTGCATTACCTGCAGTAAGACATGTGAACTCTTCTGCAATTTTTTTGCACTGGCGAAGGTTTTCACAAACATCCTTCTGATCGGTGAAGAAGGTGATTACTCTAGGCGGTAGTCCGTTAAACCACATTTGGGTCAGATCCCTCAGCTTGTTGAAGAAGGGGAGACACTTGAGAGCGTTGGTGATCCCCAACATGAAAATTGCCAATTTTAATGACATGAGGTGGTTTACCTGATCAGTCTGAACTTCGTAGGATTTAAGAGACGGTTTAGTGCGCCTAAAACTCTGTTTGTCAAGCTGTGGAAATAGCGTTGTTCTGGTACTAGGAGTCTTGTTCTTTTAGGGCTTGGATTTCCTTTCGGTCATTGAGCATCAACCCTTTGTCCTGGTGTTTCATTCCTCTAGCTACAACCTTTTTGATGGCCTTCATCATCCGACTCATCATTTGGTTCTTCTACTCATGTATTTGTTGTTGCACAAACACTTGGGTGCACTCTATGTTAGTAGAGTCTCCTTGGTGGGCTTCTTCTGTTGGGTGGTGCTCATCTTCTTATTGTCGGCATGATACACGCTCACCACAGTTTTCAGAATGCTGAATTCGAAATTGTCCTTTGCGAATCACACTCATGGAATAGAGCTTAGAAACAAGAGAGAGAATATGAGAAAGAGAGAGAGAGCACAGTTGAGTAGATATTCAAGAGATTTAATTTACCCAGGTTATTAGCCTTTAACTGTAGAATTGACACCCCTATTTATAGGCAAGTGGTGTACAGGAAATACAATTACCTGCTTACCGCTGTTTTAATAGGAGTGCTACCAAGTAATTTAGTCATAAAGAAATAAAAAAATAATTTAATAAAAAAAAGTTCAATTCGACTATCCTACCACTCAGCCGCCTAAGGTTGGTAATCCTTGGATTGGCAATGTCCATTGACAGATTTTGATGGGTTTGGGTAACCGGCCGACTTGAAATATCTTTTGGTCGTTCGGGTCTTTGCTCGTTCCTCCTGGTTGGTCGGTCGACTGTTTTGGTCCATTGGTCGACTTTTGACCCCTTGAGCGATACTCTTATGATTAGGATGGGGCTAGACTATCGAGCAAATGGTGAATCACAGTAATCCGATAGTTAGCCCACCCCATTCATAGGTGGGGTGCTCTTATCGGTTTCATGATGAACGCTTTCATACACTTGGCAAGTCTGAAGGTGTTCCTCCGAGATGACTCTTGAATCCCTGATGTTGTGAGAATTGGGTCGATAATTTGTCGCGATTAGATATGTGTTGACCTTTGACCCAGGAAACTTTCATTTGATAAGTTTGGAATACGACTTCAAGGGGGAATTGTGAAGCATTTAACCTTGTAGGCTCACTTGATAAGTCCTTTGATCGTTAGTTGGCCTTTTTTTACCATGTTTATTTTAGTCCGTTAGGTTTCCTTGAGATTTGTGCTGACATATTATTTATGTACATTTTATATACATTAAAGGCATAGTTAGTGTAACTAATGTAGTAGAAAATTAACCCTTGGTTCGCACATTAAAAATTTTAATAATAAAGTTAATAAATAAATATTGAATGATTGCGAAAATGAAGCAGGATTTTTATACATACCACCTAATTCCTATGTATTTACATATCTAACGTCTAAATTTAACTATTTATATTTATACCACCTAAATCTTTCATTTTATATAAAAAATATCGTCGAAATCTTAAAGTTTAGTTTTTAAATATGTAAATATATAGAAATTGAGTGTTATGAGCATAAATTTCTAGAAAAAAAGAGAAGGAATAAAACGAAAGTAGCATAACTAAATAAAATGTAAAGAGATTTTCCCAATTGGTTGAAAAACTCGTATAATAGGAATGAATGGCAGATGATTCATAAATCTAACCATAAGTAGTCGGAATAATTTGGATAATGATGATGGTGTTGAAGCTGCTCCAACTTGCTCACCAAGTCAGAGTCAGATTTTCTAAACAGCCACACACAACCCGTTGCAAGCCTGATCTTTAAAATTGCACTTTCATTCATTTTTGTGTTGTTTGATTTTTCGGAAGAATTTTTATTTGGGGTTTCGAACTATTGAAAAAGAAAAAAAATATCTGAGGAGCGTGAATCCTGATATAGGCACAATTACTTGCTCAAGAAGACGAGGAAACCAACTTTAACCTGGCNTAGTTTTTAAATATGTAAATATATAGAAATTGAGTGTTATGAGCATAAATTTCTAGAAAAAAAGAGAAGGAATAAAACGAAAGTAGCATAACTAAATAAAATGTAAAGAGATTTTCCCAATTGGTTGAAAAACTCGTATAATAGGAATGAATGGCAGATGATTCATAAATCTAACCATAAGTAGTCGGAATAATTTGGATAATGATGATGGTGTTGAAGCTGCTCCAACTTGCTCACCAAGTCAGAGTCAGATTTTCTAAACAGCCACACACAACCCGTTGCAAGCCTGATCTTTAAAATTGCACTTTCATTCATTTTTGTGTTGTTTGATTTTTCGGAAGAATTTTTATTTGGGGTTTCGAACTATTGAAAAAGAAAAAAAATATCTGAGGAGCGTGAATCCTGATATAGGCACAATTACTTGCTCAAGAAGACGAGGAAACCAACTTTAACCTGACTGAAATGAAGGCAGTCGGATCTTCTGAAGATGTCATTGCCATCTGTGATGGTGATCCAGTTACAGAAGTTGAGGGGATGCGAAGGATGCTGATAAGCACGATAATAGACAATGCAATGCTGAGGAAGCAGTTGAACTCTGTATTCCGATGCGCTCTCAAAACCATCTCAGAGCCTAGGAATGATGATGGGAATGAAGTTCCATCCCAAAAAACAATGCTGAACAGATTCCTGCGGAGGTAGAGAGTTGATTGGTTAGTATTTTTTCAATGAAATTTGCCTTCATAGCTCACAATTCTTATGTATTTACAAATCTGACACCTAAATTTTTATATTGACATACATAGCATTTTGGTGTTTTAAATCTATGCATGAAAAGATGTATTTGCCTTTTAAAAAGTTATAATAGTGTTATTTCTGATGTGAAATTAAAGATTTGAGTGCTATGTGTTTAAATATGAATGTTTAGATGTGAGATCTATAAATACATAAGAATTGTGTAATATGCATGCAAATGCCTCTTTTTTATTATTAAATTTGTAAATCAATTGCAAACCTGTGTTTAAACTTTTAAAATTTTGATGCAATTGACGGTGTATATTGGTCGCTCTTTTCAGCACTGTACTTCTACGGGCATATATACTGTGTTTACATTGTGTAAAGGTCAATTTTGATGGCATGTATGCTGTCTTTTCAGAATCAATAATATTGCACGAGTTAAACCTTACGAAAAAGGGTATTTTCTGGCTTCTGCTAAGTTTTCTCAGGTTATATGTAAAGAGACGGCATCGATTAATCTAAACTCATTCAATCTAGGTATTTGTATTGCTTTTTTATAAATCTGTGTTGCTGCCATGACACGATGACCTCATTTTACCTATATTTACTGCCCTTTTTTTGGTATAGATCATTTTTTTTTGCTTATTTATCATTGAAGACTAATTTTATCAACCCGTCAGTTAATTTGAAGTGATTGTTAACAATTTGTTCTGCAATTCGTATTAATGTATAAGCTCTAAATAGATTACGACCCTTTTCAATCCACAAAGGATCAAGACCTGTAACACTATTGAACTAAACTGGCCTAGGTGAACCAATGATTAGTCGTAAGACTAAAGGGGATTTTTTTGCTTGGTATTAAAAAAGGTGCATTGTATTCATTTTACAAAAGTTCAATTTTAATGCATTTAGAATTCGTTGGATTTAGATAAATTTTAACTATGTTAAGTGTCATCCATCATCGTACGTTGGCTTCCACAACACATCGCCTGCCAGCTACCACTATTTGCTCTCTAGGAGGCACCACTCATCACAACCATTGCCACAAGTCCCTATTCTGTGGTAGCCTGCGGGACATTACCGTCATTGCCACCCAATTGATAGCCTGTCGGTTGTTGTCTCTCTCTGGTGTTTCCTACCACTATCGATTGCCTCACTCAATAGTTGATGTCGCCACCACCCCCCACCGAATGTATTTTAAATTGATTTAAGTTTTATCATTTCAAATGAAAAAATTTGAAGCCTTTTATTTATTTTACATTGAACCAAATAATTTCAATGTGTTTCAAATGTGATACATTACTTTTACATTATATTCTTTTTACACTATTTTTTAGCAAGCCAAACAACCAATAAAAAATTCATATAAATTCCTTATAATGATGAACAAGGAATGACACTTCTTATGCTAGCATTGGACAAGGAAATGGTTTCGATTTGAGAAAAAATTCATATCAAGCAACATGATGATTGTGGCAGTTGATATTCAACTGAGTAACCTTATGTGTAATCAAATTGATCTTAGTATATTTCTTTCTTTAAACGACTGTTCGAGTTAAAGCTTTGGTCTTTGGGTTTGAGAGCTTATAAGCATAGGGTGTGGCTTGTTTTATAAGTTTAATATGCATCTGACCTTGTAGCTAAAAAATTATGATTTGGGATATATTTGTATCCTTTAGGAAAAGCCTATTAATGCAACAAGTTTGGTTTATTATGGTAAATATTGAAGGATAGGAGTGGCCCTTATCTCCCATTTTAATTTGATGCATTTCAGTAGTTTGATGTTTTTTTTTTTTTTTTTTCTCCAAAGGTTATTGTATCTAAGTTGATACAATAATGGAAGGTAAGCTGAAATCTTAGTTGATTATGTGTTTTAAGGAGAATTGATTAGTGATAATGTTGAATAGTTCAACTAGTTTGTTTAAGCATACATCCTGCTCATAATTTAGGCAGGGAAGGAGCCAAGGCTTTATTTAGTGTGGGAACTAATTAATGATTTCAAAAGCATCACCATTGTTTTCATCCTGGGTGAACCAATACTGGTAGTTTCAAATTTTTTTTGTTAGAATTTTAATCTATCCTAAGAAAAATTTACCAACAAGAGCATTATATGTAATTTTTCTTGAACCTTTCATGTTTTGATGTGTGTGTGTGTGTGTGTGTGTGTGTGTGTGATTGTTCTACATTATGTTATAAAAATCTTTTTTTACCAATTGAATTTGAGTTGCTATGCTCTTTTAAAAATATTAGGGAGCTTATTTGATACAAAAAATATTATGGACGGCCCAAAATTCAAATAAAAAAATTTATTTGACTTGTTTACATTCCACATGGACAATCATTTCATCATTATGTTTGTATTGCTGAACCCTGTATCCAATGTTTGTCTTGGTTCACTTGTTAAACTCTAATTTTCTCCCTAATTCTTTTAATCCGCGAAATGTGAAATATTTAGACAATATAGATACAAAATAATATTTTTGGGTGTACAATGCCATTAATCTTTATATTGTTACATAAAGCTCATTCACACGTAATAATGGTTGTTAAACTTAAAATTACAAATGTTGTGCAGTTTAATGAATTAAAAAAAAACAATAAAATTTATGCTAAGAGGATGGGCCAATGGGAACAAGAGCCTGTATTGCCCCCACAGGAGCACCAATTCATATTTGGGTATGTTTATGCTCCCAACTAAGAGGCTAATATAAACATGCTAAACTGCTAAGATGAACTATAACCCTTAAATTATAAATGGTATAAAGCTAAGTACCAATTACTAAATTTAAATGTCATGCATTTTACTCTATGGAAAATTTTAAACATCATACATTGACCTTATGGATCCACAAACATATAAGTTGGTGGGTAAAAGTGATTACAATACCTAAAATTCAAATAACCACTTAAGCTAAAAATAAATATCAACAATATACCATGGTTTTCAAGACTTGAATAATGATACAAATTCATAACGCTATATGTAACTTCTTACTAAATTGTTGAGCTAGGTTTAACTTTTTGAATTGATGGAATTGTGGTAGAACTTTGAAATGCACTCTCTTGCTTGAATTAGTCCAAGGATAGATGGTGAATGCTGGTGATAAGCCTCAATTATGTGGAATTTTTTTAGGTAGTCCAGAAGTGTTAAGTAATATGAATCAAATTCTGCTAAGTGTTGGCGAATCACACAAGTATATGTGTCGTACAAGTAGTATACATAACAAAGTCTGTGTGTGATCAAATAGGAAACTAGCTAAATTCCAAGGTGAAATAGTTCTAGCCTGTTGGGTTTGAACCAAACTTAAATGTACAAAGTTTTTGTATTTTGTTAAAGTGATTAATCCAAATTTTTTAAATTCAACGATCATAATCTAATAAGATGAAAGAGTTTAAGAATTTTGTAATTGCATGATAATTTCTCCCTTAAATTGGTTCCACATGAATTTTATCTTTAAATCAGTGATAGAAGTAATAAGTGTCGTCAATCAGGAGCATAAATCTTCTTTTTCCAATTTCGAGCGCTTAAAAAAGTTAGACAATCATATAGGTATAGTCCCTAAACAAGTGATTAGCCATGGAAACCATTTCTCTTTAATAGATTGCACTAACCTAGAGGCAATTTTCGTATTACCCTAAATTAATATGATCTAACTTAATTATTCCTCTAAGAGTTCTTCTGAATATCAAAGTTCATAGTAAATTTTAACTTTTTAATTGGCCAAGATGAATGTAAACTAAGTATCAAAAGTTAAATCAACACCTTATCTGATATCCAGAGAAAATCCTTCAAATTATAATTCAAGCCCATCATTTTGTTGACCTCACTTTTGATTGAGGTCTAGTTTCTTCCTTAGAAGCCAATGATTTAGCCATAGGACTTTCCTGTTGACTATTCCTAGAAGACTAGTAAAGAAACCCTCACCATTAGAAATTTTAAAACTCTTCTTTGCTCATTTTGAAGTTCCATATGTTGGTTCTAACCTCTAGCACTTAGTAGGTGAAGTCAATATGAGGGAGCTCAAGAGGAGTCCCTATATGATTGTTTGGCATTAGGGTTGACCATAGGTGATGTCGTCTTGATCAGTATCACACACACATACACTTGATACCCCTCACTTACACTCACAACCTTAACCCTTAACCAAAGATGTTTAGTTGATCTCTTACTTTTCTTAGAAACTCATGTGGATGGTCCCCTAAACCATTAGCCTTAGGCTAGGGTTTGGTTAAGGCCAGCCCATGGAGGACCCAATGTGTGGTTTCCCTTGGTCTCATGGCTCATGAAGGGTGATTTCACGATTGGCATCCTATCGAATCCCAATTTTACCTAAATACCCAATTTTAGCCTTTTGCCCCAAACTTTCCCATAATTTTACCCTTGAACCCCTAAAATCCTCAAAAGAGTCCAAACCACCCAACTTTGTCCAAAAATCACCCCAAACTCTTTTAAACCATCCAAACTAGCCAAAATACCCTAAAATTTTCAAAACTACCAAAATACCCCCCAAATTGCCAAAATTACCAAAATACCCCTCATAGCCCAAATTTTCCCAAAACCTCCAAAAATCATTTCAAACGCTTCCAAAACCATCCTTGACCATTCATGAAGCCCATTTTGACCAATTTGACCAATTTTGATCAAAATTTCAATTTTGTCGTTTAAGGCCCAATTACCCAAATTCACCTCCAATTTCCACCAAATTGATCCCAAATTTCCTCAATTTCAATTCTAAACTCAAATTCATCATGTATAAGTTTGATTGAAACCAAATTGAAGCTCAATTGAACCCAATTTCAAACATAAAATTTAAGCTTAACCAAAATACCAAATTTGACCATTACCTAATTTCCCTAATTTGAACCCCCTATCTTATCCAATTTCCCCAATTTTGAATTCCAAATTTCTTATAACATTCCTTTAGACCAATTTGAACTTTCAATTGGCCCTAGCCTAGCATTAAATCCCACCCAAATCCAACCTAAGCTAAAATCCCCAAATTTGCACCTAAGTTTAAATTCCATCAAAGTGAACCTCATAACTCCAAAATTTCTACCCAATTGATATCCAAAACTCTTCACTACAAACCCTTGACCAATTTGAACCATCAATTGAGCCTAACCTGAACCCTAGCCCAATCCAAACCCAAGTCTAACCCAATTGACTCAAAATTGGTCCTGGGCCAAAGCCCACTAAATTGAACTCCCAAATCAATTCAAAATCACTTAAATCCTTTTCCAAACTTCTCATGACAATTATCCAAGCCAATTTGATCAATCAATTGAGCCATACTAAAAAATTCTAGCCAAACCCAAATTAAATCCAATTCCATGACATGATTTTGAACCCAAGCTTTAAATTTATCCAAACCCATTCAAATTGACTAAACTATGGTCGCCACAGCCAACCTCTGGACCCTAGGGACCAAGATAAATCCACCTAGCCCACCCTACATAAGCCATGGACCAAAGGTCCCTTGATTTAGGAGAACTCTTCCCATATTTTGTTAAACCCAAGATATCTTTGCCACCAGCCATCAAACCTCTGTGATAATCTTCATTAAGCTCCCCCTGGCTCACCTGACCACTCTAGTCATCAGCTCTAGCCTGACCAGCTGGCCTAGTAACCAAAAAACACCAAAATCGAGAGCCACCCTAAGCTTTGAACTCAAATTTTGAACTTCCTGAGTTGGCTCACTCTAATTGGTCACTTGCACCTTTCTTCCCTCCACATAAGAAACACATTATACCTACTGGCCAGCCTTGGTGGTCACTCCTTCCCCCTCTATTTAAACACCACCTCCCACCGATTTTTTTGGGGAAACTCTACCAAATTGCTCCCAGAGCTCCTCCAAGACTTCCTATGATCAATCCAACCATTTTCCCCTACTGAATCCCTCTGCCTGAGCTTAATTTTGAGTTCAAAATCCAGAGGTTTTTTAGGCATTTCTTAAAACTCCACAAAGCTCCAAATTGATTGTTTTAGAAGCTTCCCCATACCAAACTAAGAAGATTCCCACTAAAAACCCCCTCTATTGAGCACACTAACTGAGCTTTTGACTAAGGCCGCATCACCATTTCATTGAACTCTTACTCAGGCTATTCACCAGTGGAAAAGAACACTTACAAGAGGTTTGTCAAACTTTAAGGAAGGTTGCACAAGCATCTGATTGAGGCATCCCCTATTAAACTTAAGTATAAACCACAAACCCTAATATTTGGCTCGGTTTCATCAATTGTGAAGAGAAGTTTGATTTCATGAGAATGTAACCATATATATGTGTTTGTCTTGAGTAAATGAATGTGTAGGAACAAACCCTGTGTGATTTGGTTGCGTATCGAGAGAGATCTTAAGGTTTTAGTGTGGATGGTTCACGAGTTATGGACATTGGCGACGATGACGGAGGATCGTCCGATCGTGTGTGTATCAAATGGAGGACCAAGATCACGCCTGATGAAGAGATGGAACGATAAAGCCAGCCGCGTGGCACCTGACTCAGTTGGCGACGTCAAATGGCGGAGCAACGTTTGTGACTTCGGAGTGTTGTAGGATGAGGTGGTGGCTGACTCAGATAAGTAGGAAATTAAAGGATTTTTATTTAAATTAATTCTTGAATTTAGAAAATCCATAACTTGGTGTAGAAAATTCATAAAAATAAAATAAAAAATACCTTGTTACTCAGAGAACAGAGGAGAATAATAAGAAATAAAAATAAAAATTATTTAATGTGCTTCAAATTTTTAATTAATTAAATAATCTTTGAACTATTTTAATTCTAAGTAAATAAATAATAACCACCATGACTTGAAATTTTAGGGGTTGATTCCTCATAGTAAAAGAGATGTTCTCTATTTTTTTTCATAGTCAGAGAGCATTTTTAGCTTTGAAACCCTATCTTTCAAGCATGGTTGCCTATGTTTGCTTAAAATAATTTTATAAACTAAAATATAAATCAGAATATTATGAGATTAATTTTGGTAGGTTTCCCCTAGTCAGAGGATCATAGGAAAAAAATATAAAATGGATTTAAGTAATTTGGTATATTTTTATAGTTAATTAAATGTATAAAGCTTATAATAAATTAATTCAATCAAATTTTATTCAAAATTTGGCAAAATCAATTCCACATTGTAAAGGATAATCACATTAACTCACTATAAAATTTCGAGTACATTTATCACTAAAGTTAATTTTCTAAGTAAACAAACATTTTTGTATTAAAATAATTATATTAAATTAAATATATTTAAGAAAATTATGAAAAATGATTTTCTCAGTTCCTTATGATTAAGGCCATTTAGGAAAAATAAAATTTATATTAAATTAAATACTTTATTTTTTAGCTTAATTTTGAATATAAAATAATTAAAAATTGAAAAAAATATAAAGATGGTCTAAAATATTTCTAATTGTTTACTGATCACTTGGGACTCATTAGAATATTTTTCTTAATTTTTTTAAGTTTAATATAATTTTTTAAAGGCTAAAAATGTATTTTCTCTCATTATCCATTAAAATAATTATAATAAATAAATTAAAAATTAAAAAAATTGAAATTTTGTTTCTCCGAGTTTTTTGTATTTAGGGGGATTTTAAAAAAAATGTAAAAAGTAATTTTTGAGATTAAATTATATTTTTTATTTTAATTAATTGATAAAGTTAATAAACTGTGTTAATAATTTAAATATAATTTGAAAAATTATGAAATTTTGTCTAAGTTGTCCTCTGACCTAGGTGAACCTCCAATAATTTTTTCATGAACAAAACAACTTTTCATTAATTAACTCAATAAATTAATACTGAATATCTTATTTTTGAGTTAAAATAATTATTTAAATTAACTTAAATTTTAAAAAAATCACATTTTCTACTCTCATATTTTAATTGAACCATGTGTGGGGGTACTCTAAAAACTTCAAAGTCATTTGAGTTATATTTTATGAGTTATGAAGTGAGGAGCCATAGAGGCAAAATGTCAATTTTGGGTTCTTAATGCCTTAACTAAAATTTTAGGATTGATTAAAAGGATAAAAGGGTAATTTTGATTATATCAAGTTCTTTTGGATGATTGAAATATAAGGGACTAAAATGGTAGAAATCAATTTCTCACTCTTTTACAATAAAATTATAACTATAATTTTCCTTAATTATTATAATTTGGATGTTAATTAAATTAAATGATTATAAGGTGGTGGGCTTATGTTAGGAAAATGATAATTTAGTAATCTAAAGCTCCCATTGGTGATTTGATGATAAGGCATGATCTTGATAAAGAATTGAACTTTACCTAATTTAATATTTAATCATTGTAAGTTCACTTTAAATGTTAAACCCTAAGGGCTTAATAATGCACTAGACTCAACTTGAATTTGTCTAATGATGATTAGAAAAGAAAAGCACAATTAATTATAAGCATTTTGAAAACACTACGAGCCCAGCTTTACCTGTGGGCATGAGAGCCTTAATAACTTGGGCTTGTTCGAAAGGCACTCATTCACATCACTTTCAAGTAAAACATCAACTGACTATTTAAGTACACTTCTCATGAGATAATTAAAATATTCGGTTCACTGAGCATAGGGTGTATTAATTCATTTAACTAAATCTAAGTTTGGATGATCAATTGAACAATATAATAAGGTCAAGTGAACTCGAAACGTTTCAAAGGAATTTAAAAGTTGTCAGGGATTGCTTTCCAAACACTTTTATGACCTTTTAAATATTTTGAAGGACAATTAGACATATTATTCTTTGCTCAAGAAAATCATCCATTAAAACCCTTAAGGAACCACCAAGTCATGACTCGGGGTTTGATAGCTAAACCTTCGACTTGTTCTCTTATTTTCTATTCTTGCAATTTATTTAAATATTCTGTAGAAGTATATATGTTGCAAGTTCTAACATTTTAGCGGGAGCAGCGAGAAAATGACATGTACGTCTTTATCGTTTTATTTACTTTCCATCATTCTATTTACTGCAATTTACTACTTCTACATACCATGCTTGCTTGGTTGATAAAATGAAAACTTTTCAAAATTAAATTAAACCCTTTCAAAGGTAACTATAAATCCTTTGAAATACAATTTCATAACACATTCTTTTGAATTTACAGAGTCCCTCTGAGGAGGTAACCCACGGTTAAAGCAAGATCCCTCCCATTTAAATGATCTTAATAACTCATTTGAGCTAAGTAAATTCAAAAGAAAATAGTGGTACCAGAATGAGGGACCGTGAGATCCTAACCGGTGTTGCTCTAATCAATTTTAATCCCCCCTCCATAATGATTGAACTAAAACTTGTCATTTAAACCTTTAAACTTTAAACTCTAGGACTGCTACTTCATTGAGGAGCTTGGACCTAACTATGTGGCTAGCAATCTAAAATAACAATCTACAATAGTACGAGGGTCTAAAACAACAATCTCTTCCTTAGAATTAAATAACAAGCCATAGAATTTCAAGGTTGTTTACTTATGCAACCTAAATTTATACTTTATCTTTAGGCATTTGCACAATCATGTTGTGCAATTTAAGTTCTAACTCATTTTAGGATTATGAGGTTTTCATTTGTTACGACATAAATCCTCCCATCTTACAGGCTATTTATATGATTGTGTCATGCAAATGTAGCTCTAAATAATATAAATTGGCAAAATGAAACATTCAATAATATATCCCTGAAATTAAGCCAACCCATAGGATAGCTTGAGAAGTCACCGATTTTCTCCTTAAAATCTGTGACAACCCGTAGTTTATCTCCCTTTGGAATCCATAATAATGTTCCAAATTTGAGTCATCCCCATTTGACACTTCTTTGTCTAATCTTTGAAAAGTCCCTCCCTTTGAATTATTTGATGACAATATTTTTTGATCTAAATTGAAAGTTTTCTTAAGTGACTTCAGTTAGCTAAGATGTAATTAACTGTAGGGGCTTGCCCTTATGGGAGACTTTAAGATCTTAGTTTAATATAAACCCTGTCTAATCATTCATATTTGATAGAAGATTTGCAGACTAAAACAAATGTCTTAAATTCTTTATTTTATATAATCACGCACGACCAACAAGTAGTGTATCTATCATTCGAGGTAGATATATTGCTTGCGATGTTGTGCCCGATCATTTAAACTATTGCAGATATGAGAATGGTTCGGTCTTGTATTTTCAAAAATTGAAATATTATTTTTTTATAAAAAAATTATATACATATTTAATTAAACATCTTTTAAAAGCGGGAATTGGGATATCCATTCTAGCGACCGATAATTTCTAATTTGGCGACCAACACATTCCTACACCACCAATTTAAGAGAGAAAAAATAAACTTTCTCACACATCATACATACAAACAGAAATAACATACACATGGAGATCATGAATAAAAAACAATAAAAATCACATAAAATAAATACAACTTTTTTCTTTCTTTCTTCTTTTAAAAAACTTATGGAGTTATCAAAACTAAACACACCTTGAATCAACCTCAACATGCATTTGGGGCAGCTTATTGGCTAGGGCGTAGTGATAAAAAGACATTTGTGGCATTTGAAAAAAATGGCTTGACGAAATTTCAATAAATATGCCCATTAATTTATGATTTGGTCTCTTCTCAAGCTTTGCATTTATTTGTTTTGATATTAACTTGCTGCACCCAGTGGGTTTCATTTCCATACACACGATTTGTCTCTGCCTGAGATTTTTTCTCCTCTCTCACTCCTCTTTATTCTCCAACTCTAGTCACAAGGGATTGCCGACAATTTTTTTGCCTTTACTCTCCTATGTTCTCCAATATCGTCTACTCTTTCAATGTTTTCTTTCTCTTTAGGTGAATTTGTTCTTTGTGTTTTGTGCTCTTTGCTCTTTTTTGTTTGTGGTTCAATGTTGTTTGTGATGCTCTATGGAGAAATTACTTTTCGTTTTCTATGATGGAAGGAAGGGATTTAAAATTTGCATTTCTTCTTTCTTTTGAAGATTGCACGTTGCTCTTCGGTTTTTCTCTTTGTCATGATTCAGTTGCTCTTTTTGGTTTGTTCCCTTTCTTAGATGGGTTGCTCAATATGGTTTGTGGCCTCTATCTATGTTCAACAAAGTTTTTGTTTGGTTGCTCTATCTCTAAGTTAGATAGCTCTTTGTCCCTATTGAGATGATTCTTGCCTCACTTGTGATGGTAGTGTGTTGGTGATAATGATGTGGTGATGGTATTGGTGGAGGTGGTGTGGTGGTGGTGGTGTGTTGGTGGTACGTGTGGTGCTAATGGTGATGGTGGTGTATTGGTTGTGATGATGTGGTGGTTTATTGATGGTAATTTTGTTAGTGGTGGTAGTGTTAGTGCGGTAGTGGAGTGTTTGTTGTAATGTTGTGGTGGCGTGTTGATGGTAAATGTGTGATTTTGATGCTACTGGTTTGTTAGTGGTAATGTTGTGGTGGTTTTTGGTGGTAACTGTGTGGTGGTGGTAGTGGTGGGATTGTGGTGGTGGTGGGGTGGTGGTGATAATGTTGTGATGTTGTGTTGATTGTATCGGGTGGTGATGCTAATGTTTTGGTGGTGTGTAAGTGGAAATTGGTGGTGTGGTGGTGATGTGTTGATGGTAATTGTGTCTTGGTGTTTGAAAACATGAGTTCAAGAAGATCCCTTAGTTGTGATTATTAAACATATGATAGGAAATCTTCGTGGTGTGGTATCACTACAATGACTCTCCACAACTAGATTAGTCGACATAGTCACATTGACTTCAATAAGATAGATGAAGATTATTCACATGGTCCCATGGCAGCATATGGTATCGCCTAGGCTAATTAATATCACAAGTTGAATGTGATTTATCTAAGTTTTGTACTCAGGATATGGAAGATTTTGGTGAGATAAGCAAATTATAAATACAATAGTTAATGGGTGAATGATGTTGTGTGCTACTTTTTATCTTTATGTATAATGTATTGTGAAAATGTTTTATGTTTATTGTAATGATGCTTTATGCATTAATATTAATGTGGAATCTCAATTTTGTGCAAGTTATCTTTACAATCTTTCTGAATGTGTATTTTTCCACATTGATGGCCTTCTAGGCAACTATGGGTTTAATGTATTTTTATTTTTTTTTGCATGTTTTATTTTTGGTTTGGAGTGGATATGACCTTTGGGGTTCTTTTGGATGGCCTCACAGCTTTATAAAACCTTAATTGTGCTTCTGTTATACTTATTAGCTAATGTTTTGTTTAATTGTTTGTGGTTTGTTGATTTCAAAATTTAGAAAAGACGAGTATGAGGTATTTCAGTGCATTTAGAGTCTTATACTACTACTATAGACTGTAGGGTTCTCTGCATACTTCATGAAAGGAGCATAAAAATAGGGGAAAAATTTTGTAGGTGTTTAAGGAATAGATTAGTGGAGGTGTATGACTTCTTTAAGTGGGCAGATCAACACGATGATTCCACCTAAGATAGTGATCATACATGGAAAGTTTCTTTAAAGAACAAATTATCTCATGAAATTGACCTTCTGCATCTCATGTTTAATATCATGATAAAACTAACAATTATTTTAATCATTTTATTTTTCTATTTTTTCTTCTTGTGTTACTCATTATTTAGTGAGATATCAGTTTTTAGTTGTAATATTTAAACTTATGAGTTTTTAGGGATGTTGAATCTACTTTCTATTTTTTATATGAGTTATTCAATCTAGAATGATTTTGTTATAAATAACACAAAAATACAGGGACACAAATCATTTTATCATAAACAAGTGCAACACAGCTACTGCATAACTGCACAAAATAAATATACACACAGCTTCCCTACAACAGTTTCTGCGCTGTAACTTCTTAGCACAAGTGTTGCACAAATGTTCTTTAATAAGCTACAACTGCCCCAAATAGACCCTCAATCTCTCATCACTCACTTACACTGTTATGTTACTTTCTTAAAGTTTTCTCTACTTTTGGTCCTTCTCAAAATGCTTTGTGACTCTTTAAATATGTCCGGATAGATTCTTAACTTCAACCAAATCACAATATATAACATCCTTCATGTATCAGTGCCTTAGAACAACCTAAACTGCCTTAACATGCAAGCTAGCGCCAAGGCGTTGAACTCACGGTGTCTACTTTTTCCTTATCGAGATGGATTTATATGACTATGGACTCTATTTCTGGCGTCTGATTTATATGACTTCATGTAACATGCATGTTTATGGTGTTTAGGCACCTATTTCTGGCGTCTGTTTTCAACACCAAGGCACCCAAAATTAGCGTTTGGTTTCTAGTTTAATTGTCCCCTAGCACTTAGGTGCTCAAGACTGGCACCTAGGCACCGAGACTAGTAAAGGGGCACCAAGGTCCAGTGAGGGGGCATCTGGCAGCCCAGTTTACCTTGATTTAGCCCACTTTGAGTATGCTTCATCCCATTTGCTTCCTAAATTGTTTAATCACATGTGCATTACATATAATATTACAAATACCATGATAATCATAAAAAATATCTTAAAAATAAACTGCATATTTGATACTAACCCCAAACTTAAACCTTACTTTTTCGAAAGGAATTTAGTATCTAAAAGCTGGAATTTTTGAAAAATTATTAGTATACTTTAATTTAGTATTGTGGCATTCTTTAGTAACGAGGCAATTAAATAATACAACTTGCACAAACCTTCTCTTAAGATTAATTTTTTTTAAAAACTCAATATAACTTATATTAACACTCTTTTTATTTAATTACCTATAAATCACTTATATTTGGTTTACTAAAATAAAATTATTTCTGAAATACAACGTGAATTTGAATCTAATTTTCCATGTTTGGTGCTAATTCTACAAATGCCAATTTCAAATCCAGAAGCCTTTGGTTGCCACTACCCACTATCTTGATTATTCCAATTATCCACAGACTTGGATTGACTACTACTCAATTGTTGGTTTTCCAACCTTTGGTTTTTGTCATTCTAGTTAAAAATTAGGTGATATTTCCATCTTGGGTTGTAAGCTTTAAAATGCAGGTTATTGCACCATCTCTTATGACGTTCAAGATTTTCAAAGAATGATTACAAGAATCTCCTACTAGTCTATTGGCTATTTTATTACTTGGTTGTGATACTTAAATTTTATTAAGGCATATATTATTTTATTTCTTAAAAATAGCAAACAGTTGTGAGGTTAAGACTATTAAGACATATGTTTCATGGGCACTAGCTACTTTCTTTGGTTTAAATCAATATGAAGGTCTTTGAAAATAGTTTGTATCAATTACCATGATTAGTGAATAAGCCTTCTCAAAATATTTTGAAATAAGAGCCCCAAACCACAACATCAATTATTTATCTCAATAAATCAAACATTCTATTTTAAAAAATTTGAATGATAACCTAATAAAAAAGGCATGGTGAGTGCAATTTTAAGTATCTCTTTATATCTCTTTCAAGACTCATAAATAAATTCACCAGCCAACTGAATAAAAGATGCAATGATATTCCTAAGTTTCACAGCTTTTGAAGGTGGGAAATACTTTGATAGAAATTTCTGAGCCATGTCGATCAAGTAGTTATAGATCCCAGAGCTAAGGAATTCAATCAAACATTGACTTTATCGTTAGGATAAAATGGAAACAACCTAAGTATAACATCATTGCCTGAGATACTATTTGTCGGCGCTAAAAAGTTAAGGAGTTGCCTATTAGAAGCTTTCGGTCACCAGAATCGAAATCTCGTCACCTGATCCCGACTTAATGCTTATGCACAATATAGTAATAGTTCTGATGGTATTTTTCACTTATAGTTCCTTATTTTGCAACAAAACCAAAAACTTGATCCTGAAGAAAAATAAGAATTTAACCTTTAAATTTATACATATTTATATTGGGATACTATGCAAGTATACATATCGTTATCAAGTAATATATGACTTTTTGATTAAGACCTGAATATCAAACCCACATGGAAGATTATACAATATGCACTTTTTAGAAAATTTTTCTATTTTTAAAAAGATAATTGCTTAAACTAAAATTGATTTTTACAGAAATTTAACATTAAAATACTTTTGGCATTTTTGTTATTTTAAAGAAACAATAGCAACTTAAAAAGATAACTAAAATTTTTGTAGAAGAAAAATACTTAATATGAAAATATCGTCTGGGGGCTAACATTCTTGTATTAGAACCTAAAACAATAAACCAAGTTGGGGGCTTTAACCTGTCACTTTAAAGTCCTCTAACTCTACACCCATCAATAAATATTTCCCTATTTAGTTGCACTCAATCATATGAACTA